>CAJVPY010001286.1:0-20152 GCA_910591965.1 Dentiscutata erythropus | reverse complement strand
TTTATTAATAAAATTTTTAATAATTTTAATTTTTCTCTAATTGCAGGTTCTCTCTAAATGCAGGTCAAAGTACTGGTCCCGACAACATGCATTAGAGGAAGTCAACTGTATATTTATTTAAACTTTAATAATTTGCACTATAGTATTATTTAATATTTAAAATTTGAGTTAGCTTTTAAGCCTCTACTATTATTTACTTTTGCTTTTTAAAGTTTGCTATTTAAACTTTAATATCTACTTTTTATTTTTTTTTGTAAACTATATTTTTAATTTTATTAAATTTTTAATTTAGTTAATCTAGTAAAGTTAATTTATCTAGGATTTAAATACATTTTAGTTTTTTTTTTTCTTAGTATATGCTTCTAGAGAATACAATTTTTTTAAAATATAACTATAGTAACTAGATTGATAAATTTTCTTTTTAAAAATTTTTTGTTGTTTAATTTTACTAATTTTTAGTTTACTCTAATTCTGTTTTGTAACACTGTTTAGGTTTTGTCAAGCCAATTTTTTGGTTTTTTATTAATTTTATATAATTTCAAAAGTCTTACAATTCAAGTATTATATAAATACTTCTAAATCTTTTAGTATATAAACTATATTAGTATAACTAATAAGTAATAGAATCTGATTAATTAATAAAGTATTTTTGTTTAAAATATCTTTAGTAAAATTTGAAATCTGTATTTTTGTTACAAGTTGCTTGGAAGTATAACAACTTTACTACTATATTAAGTTATCACATTCTTAGATTTTAATTAATAATTATTATCTCTATTATCGTGGTTTTTGGAATGGTTGAAATAGCAAATAAAATTTTTTTTTGACGAACACTTGAACACTCAAACACTAACCTGCATAACTATTGTTTAATAAACTTTAAACAATTACAAAATCGGGATCGATCTTCAATCAACGTGCTGAGTGTTCGAGTGTTTGTCAAAAAAAAATTTATTTGCTATTTCAACCATTTTGAAAACCACGATAATCAAATACAATAAAGATTTTAATTAATTACTATGCTATGAAATCAGGAACTAATAAAAGTCCGAATGATCTAACGTTTAACAATATAATTGGTACACAGACCGCATATCATTCATGGGACTGAAATTATCAATTTTCATTGGTTTTTCCGCCGGATGTGCATTCACATTTGCTTGTACATAAAGAGTCCTCGCTTCGCTTCGGACAATAATATCACATACTAGTGTAGTTATAAAAAATTGTCTTGTCTATTATATAATTAACCATCATGGTACACTATACATTGTAATAGCTTGTTTTTCTATATAATATTAATAAAAAATAAAATAAAATAAAATAAAATAAATAATTACAAATAACTTTTTTTTTTATTTCTTAAATTTTAAAGTTTTTGCTAAAATATAAAGTATAGTAATGTTCTACAGAAACAAACTGAAGACCCAGAACAGATCTGAAACTAACCCCGCCTCAAATCTGGAACCGTTATTTTTTAAAAAATTGGTTCTAGGTCTTTAGTCAGACTTGAACTGAAATTAATAATGCACATTGATTGGCTGTATTTTGGGTCTTTCAGGTTGATTCTAAGTTTTTTTTCAGTTTCAGGTCTCTATTTGGACATAACCTGATTTTTCAGTTCAGGACCGAGTTCTTAAAGAACCCGCCCGAAACCAGAACACTAAAGTATAGTTTTTGTATTTTATAGGGTTACTAAAAATAAACAAACTAAAACAAATAAAACTTCAAACCCTTCTAAATACAACAACACCTTTCTAAATACACGATAGAGGGCAGCTTCACAATAGAACTTATAGATAAATACACATTCTTTATTTTGTAAGTGCATGCTAATTGTCTTTATTTATAAAACTTCTTTCATAAATGTATCTACGTGATTACTAACCAATCAAATTTATTATTTCTAGGCACTAAAGTTATACTTATCACATAATAATAGTTACATTATGATTTTATTTGTGCTAAATGCATGCTCTAAAGCTAGTCCCGATGATTAGTGACTGGACTCGTATAAACTCATGACTCGCGAATTAAACCAATAAGAGTGCTCGAATCATTCGATTGAATTACTTAGTCGAGTTTTGTTCGAGTAATTCGAGTCATGGCAAGTTACAAAAACAAATTACTTCAAATAGCGAGTTATATGAAGCAAATAATTCAATTTTGTATGTTATAAAAACAAGTATAATTCAATTTATGTGTTATAAAGCAAAAATATCAATTACAAGTTACGAATGCAATAAACTGATTCATAATTATATCACTAGGTCAACTAAAACTCTTTAAATATTCTGTGCTTAGGGGGCGAGGTGGTTAATTTAATTTGAAGTCCATCATTATATGAGACCATTTTCTTCCCGTCATCCATTTTTTTGTACCCTCCTTTCGAAAATTTTCCAAGACGAAACTTGGAGTAGATCTACTTTTATACATATAGGTAGTTGTGTTTTGACATTATCTTTATTCCAAGTTTCCTCCCGTTCATTAGTGATTTTGTTTTGCTCTATGCTTATATTATGATATTGTTTTGCTCTATGTTTATATTATTTTAAGTCTTTTAAAACATCTTTATTTTTATTAATAAAAATTTGCGACTGCAATAAATTATGTACGTAGTTTTTGCAGCTTACAAATTTATTAATGTGTAACTATTGAGATATCATCACTCAAAAGTTCAAAAAAAATTTTGGCGATTATCAAAACAAAGACCGCGGCCAAGTTTTTCCAAACTTCAAGCGATGATATCTCAATAACTACCTATCTAAATTCGATGAAATTTTTTTTTTATTAATTTTATTGTTCATATAGTTAACAAGAAAAAAAAAACAAGAAAATTAAAAATATAAAGAAAATTTTCAAGTAATAATAATATATATCTTTAAGATAATTATTTTGGGTTTAAAGATTTTTTTTTCAAGTTATTAAATTTTATTTATACTATAAATAATATTATGATATTTTTATTTCAAAAATAAAATTAAATTTCAATTCTAATAAAAATATTTACTTGCTATTTTTTTTTAATTTCATTCATAATATTATTATTTTTATTATTTTTATCTTCTATTTTATTTAGATAAAAATAATATCATTATCTTCTCGGTTATTTTGAAAACTATTTTTATTTGGTAATTAAAAACCTCGGTTTGATTATTAGAGATTTTATTTCATATTTTATTATTCATACAGTAATTTCTCAAATAAGTGAAAGGAATTGCGAAGATATATTGATTAAAATCTTCGATAGGGCTTTTAATTTTAGTCAAATTATCAACAAGGCAAATGGTTCTTTGAGTTATTTTGGTTTAGTGTGATAGATCGGGTTCTTTTCTATTCATATAGAATTGTTTTAATCCATGAAGAGCTATTGTTTTCAGAGGTTTAGTGCACAGAGGAATCAGTCAATTTAGAAATGTAAATTTTATTCGACATATGTGTAAGCAAAATTAATAAAAACGATATTTGAATCTGCGTTGTGCATTAATATTAAGATGAAAAGTGAAATTTTATTTAACTAATTTTTTCATTATAAATCCTAACTTAATGATAATGATTAGAAGATTGGAAAAACTAAAAGCTTTTAATTTGTTGGGAAGTTTCTAATGCATATAGTAAAACTCTCTCCTCTATATTATAACACGTGTATGCAGAATAATTCACTATATGAGTGCTGTCAAGGGAAAAAGGCCGATCGGACTTTTAATATATTTTGTGTACAGTTAGCCGTCTATGGAAAATTTATCATTATAATAAATTATTCATAGACGGTTAACTGTACACAAAATATATTGAAAATTCGATCGGCCTTTTTCCCTTGGCAGCACTCACATGTCCAACGCATAGAACACGTAAAATTGACGATACCTTAAATTGAAATGTAGACTATATATATTTATGCCACAACAAACGACAAATATCCTTTCAAAAATTTTTGGTGTGGTATGCAACCTTTTTAAATATCTTCTAAATATTTTCCAACCGTTTAATTTACATGTGAAAAGAAGGAAAAAATTTAGATAACAGAAAATATTTGGAAAGTTTCTGTGTGTGTGTGTGTGTGTGTGTGTGTGTGTGTGTGTGTGCGCACACACACACACAGCTTAACACACCAAAACTTTTGAAAGAATTCTTGTAAAAAAAGTTTATTGTTTTACCTGTGATAAAAGAGAATACACATGCCGAATTCGTTCTATACAGAAAAAATCTGCAAGGAATGATTGTATATGTGTATATAAACTTTTTTTGCACAAACAACAGTATCAGAACTTATCTGCACATGTGATAATTGACCAATGATTCGATTATGATCAGGAATAATATAAAAAATTTAAAATTGGTTATAACTCGAAATTTTACATAATAAACCGACTTTTACGCTCTAACAAAAATTTTTCCTTGCAAAATTTTACTATATAGCGGCAATTCTTTCATAATAATCTTAAACTTGCCGTAAATTTAACTAACAAAAAGAAATGAGTTAATTATCCCGTGTGCGGACAAATTCCCCTACACGCAGTGTCTTTCCGCACAAACAAGTTTTTTGTGATTCCATAAAACCAAAAATGGCCACAATAACATTTTGATAGTAAACATTATAAATAGTGATAGAAGAATACCTTTGATAATTCTATTTCACGATTACTCTTAAAAAAAAAATGGAACAAGTACAAGTTCCAGACTCGAAATTCTTTAAAGGCGCTCTTCTTGACTCTTTTCAAAAACTGGGGTATGTATCATCCAATTCAACACCAGAACCAGAAACTACCATTGCGCTAGTGACTACTGCACCAGAAAATACCGCTGCATCAGAAACTACCGCTGCACCAGAAAATACCTCTGCATCAGAAACTACCGCTGCACCAGAAAATACCGCTGCATCAGAAACTACCGCTGCACCAACATTACCATCAGCACCAGCACCATCGCCATCAGCACCGGCACCAGCACCATCACCACCTAAAAACTTTCTAGGAAAAGCAAAAAGTTTATTTCCAACCTTTCTAGAAAATACAAAAGGTTTATTTGCAGAACCTCGAACCTTTCTAGAAAAAACAAAAAATTTTATTGTAGACAACAAAAATATTTTAGCTATCGGAGCATTTACTATTGGTGGTCTTGTACTTACTCCAATAGCAGTAGTTGGTATTATACAGGCGATTGGATTTGGTTCAGGTGGCATCGCAGCCGGATCATTTGCAGCATGGCTGATGTCGTTGCAAGGTGGTGCAACTGCTGCAGGTAGCCTTGTAGCTATTCTACAATCAATTGGTGCGGCAGGACTAACTGCAGGAGCAACTGTCGGATCGGGAGCAGCGGGTGCCTCAGTTATGGGCGCTTTGGGAAAATTGTTTATGGAAAAATTGGATGCTAATCCAGAGGGACAAGCTCAATTAGAAGAATACGTTAAGATCTATGACGGAGATAATAACGAAAGCAGTGAAGAAGGTTCATCTAGTGTGGTTTTTGAAATACGTGACAAACTCCTTATTGATGATAAGGCATTTGACAACTTTCTTGAAATATTCACTTTAACTTGTAAAACCTCAAAGCAACTAGACAATAAGACAAAAAAACAGTTCAACTTTCTTGTGGGTATAGAAAAATTAGATAAGTTGAATGATCATTTAGAAAATGAATTTGGACCAGAGAATGTTAGCAAAGTACAGCCAAATACTATTGTGTTGAATTTCTAATAATCTTTAAGAAATATTTGAGTCTTTTAATCCTTACTAAATTCATAAGCTTATTTTTTATTACCATATTTTATTTTTATCTTAACCGTGCTACATATTCATATTTATCTTTGGCCATTTTATTACAAAAATTGTTACTATGAATTTGACATGTAACTTCGATTTCGTTCGTAGTAAAAAATTGATTTGTAATTTGAATATTGTTTTATTATTGTATTAAGGCTATATTTAAAAGGGTATATAAGTTAAAGAACCGAATTATATATAAAGATCCAATTCAAATCTCAATAACTTACTTTCAATGGGATTTCAGAACCTTCTGATGAAATTTTATAATAATAAATGCTCCAGACTTGCGATTTTTTTCAATTGCAATAATACAGTTTAATAAGGTATTAAAAGTCTCAATTATGAACTTAATAGAATAGTTTCGAACAAAGTAATCTTTTGATAGCAATAGAATTATAATATTTGATTCACACACATTCACATTTTTCTATATCGATAGATACACAGTTCATGAAAGAAAATATAAAGTACAGCCGCGAAGTAACGTTTGTGAACGGTATTTCAAAATTCTATCATACATAATTACAGTATCTGATTCAAATAACGCCCATACGCGTCCTGAAATATAGTAACGTGCACGTGCAACTTTTAACAGATTTGATCTACGTAACTTACGTGTAGCACATCGAGTTCAATATTGATATTTATCTCTTAAATGAATTTGTATGGTCTTAAAATCTTCTATTCAAATTATCTAAGTAAATACATATTTATATATTCGAGTATTTGCTGAATGACTAATACCGTAAATAAACACAGCACCCTCCACCTACTTTTTTTCAAATTCAGATTAGTGGCCGTTAATCTGAAATTGAAAAAAGTAGGGTAGAGGTTACTGTGCTTATTTTCCTTACCTTACGGTATTCAGTAAATACAAGTAATTTTTTTCTCGAAGATAATTATATAAGTATATATATGTTGTGCCTCAGACTAACGCTTGCCTCGGATCACAGCTGACACACCTCAGGTGTAGATTGTTAGATGAGGTGCGTAACTTATCGATCAGTCATTACTCACAGAAAAAAAATATGCATAGAATAAAATGTATTATTGAAGTTGAACGTACCGAGAAGACTTAAACAGGAAGAGTATGCAGAGAAAATTTAGGAAAAAAAAAACAACCATACGTATAGAAAAAAAAGTGCATATTAAATGGAAATAGAATGTGCCACGAAAATTCGGGAAAATAAATTTAAAGAAAAGAATAGAGGTGCTGGATGCTACCAATAAGAAAAACGCCGAAGAGATTCAAGAAAGCAAGAATAAAAAAAGCGTCCAAGTCAAAAGCCTTTTATTCAATTTATTTTACTCTCTTACTTTTGTCAGATTGCAGTTTAGATGATAGCGATAGATCAATACGTAGTTTACGCACTGACGATCTGAATCGGATGTGCGTCGGCTGTGATCTGAGGCAAGCGTTAGTCAGAGGCACAACATATATATTTTATTGAAAAAATTCGGTATAAAAAAAGAAAAAATTATTGTGTTTGAGGCAAAAAAATTTTAAAATCTAATTCGTTTTATACAATTAACAGTGTCACATTTTACCAAGTTTTAAAAAACGCGTGTGACAGATTATAATTCGTTAAGCAATTACAAATATGAGATATTAAAGCAAGTAGTCGATAGTACGCTGTGAGTGAATATTCGTGTACTGTACTCACTTCTCTTAAAGATTTGACATGGTAAGTCGGATTATCAGAATGATCAAAACTCCATCTTCTTTACATATCTAAACCACATGAAAAATTCCGTAATTAACAGGCTAGCATCGATCACCACAATTCTTTATATAAACTTTACACGCATAAATACTCCAAATTGGCCTTTTAAAGGATAAAATATGCATGTACATGACGATCTTAGCACAATATCGTAGCATATATACACTCAAATCATATATAAAGCGTCAAGTTTGGTAATTACGCGAAATTTATATTACGCCACTAAAAATATTCGAAACTTTCATTTTATTTTTTTCCAGAAGAAATTTAACCAAATATAATGTGTATATGCATGTATATGTTGTCTCAAGATTTTTTTTTGCTCGTTGAAGATGTTTGATAATGCACATTTAAATGACAACATCGAACTATGTTCAACAAATTGATATGGTAGGTTATTAATCTGGTTAATTTCTTCGAATACATAACATCCGAAATGATAAATGAAACCTCAGTCTTTGAATCCTTTATATTCAAGGTTATCTTAACGCCTTACAATCATATAATGAGAATCAAGTATCAGGTAAGCCGATCAATCTTTATTTTAGATGCATGCCTTAGTACGCAATTAATATTCTATTATCATAAAGTAGCGTCAAAACCATTGTCTTTTCGGAAAAAAAGACCGAGTGATGGACTATACTTTTGTATTATTCTGATTAAGTGAGAGAATAAGATGACTACACTTGTCAATATAAGTCTGCAATAGCTTGCACTCGATTATTTTTGTCTCGATAATAATGAATGAGGCGCAATTTTGCATTTTAGACTTAATCGATGATTCAAATGCATATTTGATTTTTATAAAATTCAATTAATTTTGGTTTATCAAAGCGTTAATGTAGGTAACTGTGCCTTAAATTTCTCTGTTAAAACATGTGAAATTACGATTTTATATTAATTTTAATGTATTGATGAAATATGCTACAAAGCATTCGTTTAGAGTTCCCTGGTTAGGTAACATAAATAGCTAGGTATGTACTTACATACATGTTCCGTAGTTGCTTTTTTTACGCTTATTCTCTTATTTATTCGTATCGATATTATCGATATATAGCAGATAGTACATAGGTACAGTACGTATTTGCATACGTACGATACATAATCATATTTTGCAGCATTCCAAATCTTGCGCATCGAATATTGTTATGTAAAAGCGTGATCCAAGTTATGAGATTGGCATTAGATATGATTGGTTAAAATTTGAATAAATATATATATCAAAGAACTGGTTTTGTTAACAAACATTTCTCAATCTATCGCTATTTTTTTCTTTCATCTAGAGAAAAAAAAAAAAATGAAATCAACATTTTTACAAGAACTTTCAAATGATTTATTTGAATTGTTAGATAAAGCGGAAGATTATAACGTAATCATCCAAGCTGGAGATCCAACAAATCATAAAGAATTTAAAGCTCATTCTGTATTGCTTCGTGCTCGTTGTGGATATTTTAGATCAGCTTTATCAAATGATTGGCCAAGAAAATCTGGTGATATTATAGTATTCAGAAAACCAAATATTCCTTCTGGAATCTTTGAAATAATATTAAAGTATGTATTATTATAAAAAAACCTACTTATACGTATTACGCCAGATAATATGCATATATATTTGATTTTATCATTAATTCTAACTCAATATAATCAATAAATATTTATAGATATATATATAGCGGAATAATAGAATTGGATCAACTCGATGGTGCTGATTTATTACGATTAATGTTAGCTAGTGATGAATTACAACTTCCAATTTTAATCTCTCATGCTCAAGATCATTTAATCAAAACTCAAACTGAATGGATAAATCAAACTTTAGTACCAATTCTTCATATAGTATGTCATCATGGTACTTTTGGAAAACTTCGTGATTATACTTTAAAAACTGTTTGTGCTTCTCCACAAATTTTATTTGAATCTAAAGATTTTTTAAATCTTGAAGAATCTGTATTACTTTATTTATTAAAAAGAGATGATTTAATTTGGGATGAAATTAAAATTTGGGATCATGTAATTAAATGGGGAATTGCTAATACTCCTCAATCAAAATTACATGATAATGTATCAAGTTGGTCTGATAAAGATTTTGAAGATTTAGAATTTACTTTACATAGATGTATTCCTTTAATTAGATTTGCTCTTATTTCTTCTAATGATTTCTTTCATAAAATTCGTAAACCATTTAGAAAATTACTTCCTTCTTTAGTTGAAGAACAAGTTCTTCAATTTTATTTAGATCCTGAAAGTAGAATACATAATGTATTTTTACCTAGAAATATTTCTTCTGAACCAATTGATTCTGTTCTTATTGATGGTCGTCATGCTACTTTGATTTCAAATTGGATTGATAGAAAAGATAAAAAATTAAATCTTAAGAGAAAAAATCCTTATAAATTTAATCTTTTGGTTAGAGCTAGTAGAGATGGTTTTGGTGTCGACGTTTTTCACAACCGATGTGATTCTGTGGCTCGTACTTTGGTGTTGGCTAAGGTTAAAGATTCTAGTCAAATTGTTGGTGGATATAATCCGATTAAATGGAATTTTTCGAATTTTTCGGAGAATTCTCATGGTGCATCTGTTGGTACTCATAGGTCTTTCAAGAAGTTTGGCTCGACTTTGGATTCATTTATATTTTCATTTAACGATACACATAATCCGACAATGGCAACTTTATCAAGAATAAACGAATCATTGGATGAAGAAGCTATTTATTTTTCGCATAGTTATGGCCCATGCTTTGGTCAAAACGATTTGCATATGGTAGATCAAAGTTGGAATTGTCGAAAGACAAGTTATAGTAATGAAATTTTGACAGGTAAATCGAATTTTATTGCTGATGATTATGAGGTATTTCAGATTGTAGAAAACGATGGATTAAAAGAGAAAAAAACAGAGGTTCTAGAGGAACGTAAGATGTTTATTCATAGTTTTGATGGGTATATTAGATGATTTTATTTTACATTGTAAAAAGACTTGACAAAATATTAGATAAAATAAATTTTAGCTAGATAGTAAATATTTTGAATATAAATATTTTCTGAATTATCTATCAGTTAGTCAGAATACACTCATGTATTGAATTGGTTCAAGGTAATGCATGGAAATTGGGCAACGTATTAATTACTTGCATGATACTGTATTTCTTGAAAACGCGTAAAAATACCTGCTTATTATCGTTATATGCTATTATTTTGATAAATCACATAATAGTCAGGTACAGTACAAGTTTATGTTTGCTTTGAAAAAAAAAGCCGTTTAAAACTTTATTAACTTCATATATTTGCATTGAACATCTAATTGTAACATGTAATAATGCAATAACCAAATTAATATATTTGATATCAATTTAAATTAGAGCCACGAATTAGTTCGGCCCATATAACCTAGAAGTTGATTCGGTTTGACTAATGTAAGCCCAACCGACTATATAGTTTATATCCATAGTTATTCATCTTTGGATTTCTTTGATGGTTTTTCAGTCTCGGCTTCGGCTTTACGTTTTAACCCGAATGTTACCTTAAAATAATTTATATAATTTCAGTGTCTTATTCAACTACGTAAAATGTATGAAAATGCTAAAGAACTCTCACCTTCTCTCTCTCTGGTGCATTCATGCTTTGGCCTGTTAACCCTCCGTTAACTGTAATGATATTAGGACCATTGGCTGATAACACACTAGGAACTGATTTATTAGAGTTAGAGGCTCTGGTATCATTGTTTGGCATCATGCTATTTGGAACAACACTAAAGAATTTCGAAATTGGTTAAAAATCAATCGTTAACAGACATTTTATCTAAATAAATAAATACTCACGCTCTATTACCAACAGACAAAACAACATGTGCACTTCCGCTAGCTTTTTGTCTCTCTTGCAAAGCGGTCGCCATGTTCAACGGTGTGTCAACACTGCTCATCGCTTTTAATTTGCGTTCTTCTTCAAGTTTCTTTAGACGTTTCTCAGTTTTAGATTTTCCAGACGACTTTCCATGGAATTTATGAGATAATTGACGAAATGCCTACAAAAATAATGTTAAATAGGTAAAATAGATAAATTATATTTAGGTACCGTAAAATCTCGCAGTTACAGGCATCCGCACGTTATTTTGATCACCTGTGCGTTATTTCACCATCTCTCTGAGCTTGATTACTATTATATAAATCCACTGATATAAATATTGTATGAAGTGTGCGTTATTATAGAACGCCCATGGGCATTATTTTAAAATTAAATACACCAGTTTAAATAGTTTAAATGATTTGGTTTCGAAATAACGTACATGCCTGTTATTTCGAGATTACATAAAATAAATAATTACTAACCTCTTTAGGTGTTAATTGATTACCAAACTCATCAACATACTCCAAATTAATGTCTGGTTTATAATCTTTAAATCTTGCTTCCATTTCTCTAAGATGCTCACGATCGCGATAACTACTGTCATCATTTCGACCACCCCCTCCTCCACGGTAGCCCTTTTCTTTGGCTCTTTGCTTTTCACGTTCTCTTTCATTTTGCCTTTCAAGATCTCTTCTACGCTGTTCAGCAAGCCATTTTTGTCTTTCTCTTTGAACACGCTCTTTTTCAAGCTGTTCTTCAGTTGGCTTAATTGAGAATCCTGTACAAAAATGTGATCAATTATTATAACTTAAGGTTTATCATAGCATGTTAATAAATAAATCTATATTGCACCTTTTTGCTGTAAAAGAGCTAATGTTGCTGCCATTCCATTACTGACCAATGGTTCTTCTTCGACTACGCCGACCTTGAGAAATAAAAGTTGGTTATATCATCTTTGTAACAATCCATATATATATACTTATTTATATGTACATTTGAAACATGAAAATTTTGCATACCAATTTTGGTTCCTCATTAATGCTGGCCATGTCCTGGTCTTCAACTACGCCAGCTACTTTCCAGCCACCATTTTCGTCTTCTTCAGTAGCCTCATCCATTTTCACGTCGTTAGTTTCTTCTTCTCCTTCTTCTTCTTCTTCTTCTTCAGGCTTTTCATCTTCAATTTGATTAGTGAGTCGATTATCAGATGTTAGATTATCACTTTCTATAAGTCTTGATGCTGATGATGCTACTGACAGAGATCGAACAAATTCTGATGTATCTGAAATCACCAATCCACTATCAGGCACATCATCGTCTTCCTCCTGTGTTTCTCGTTCTTGTGTTACTGTGAGATAATAATAGGTACATTTTAAATAAATAAATATATAAATAATTAATTAATTAATTACTGAAATATTTAAAGAAATACATACAATTTCTTGCAATTTCTTCCACTGAAGCTTTCGCTACTTTTTTGGCAGCCATTTTTCTTGCTCTGGCTAGAGCTTGTTGGAGTTCATCATCATCAACAAAACTCACGTCATCCAGATTTTCTCGCCTTCTACTCTGTGTGGTCGTAAGAGATGATGTTGAATCTATTTCCATTGAGTTAGGATCATTGACTTGATTTTCAGCTATCAATGAATCATTATCTACAGTCTTCTGTCGGACTTTTTTCTTCTTTTTGACCTAGTATGCGTGAACCTGTTGGTTAATTTGGTTAATAAAAAATGTGACATTTATTATAATAAACCATTACAATTATATACACACTTTAGGTTTCTTAAAAGTGATTTCTGCTTCTTCTTTGGTGTAATAATCCTGAATCTCTTTCATTTCTATATAGTAATAAAATGAATTAATACCTTAGATTTATAAACTTAATATATCAAAAAAAAAATTTTAATTTAAAATGATGAAACATACTGTCAAAAGATAGAGAAATAGGATTTGACCTTAGTTTTTCAGACACTTGGTTTCGTAAATCATCTTCACCCAATTTAACTGTGCCGTCACCGTCTAGCATAAATCCCTAAAAAAATATATATATTTATAAAATGAACTCCTAGAAAACTATCAAATTGACAAAGCCTTCAATTGCAATGGACATAAACGAATAAATACAGTTCTTTTATCTTTCTCTATTTCTTCATCGTAATGTGACAAAATGCTCTTTTTAGTTACACCACCCCCCAAAATTAAACTCTTCATCGTCATAGCCAGTATAAACTGGTTTCTTTTTTTTGTTTTCTAAGTTCTTTTTGAGTCTTTGTTGCTCCTCTAGCTGTATTGAAACCAATTGATCTCCTTCCTCTGTTAAGTTTTTTTTTTTTTAGTTTCGCATTTTCAATTTATCAAAATAAAATAAAATAAGAGTGATTCATACCTTCATTTTCAAGTATAGAAGAATCTTTTAAAACTAAAATACGTTCTTCTCCATCTTGAAACTCTGATATGTCGTGAACTACTTGCATCGTTGAAATGAATGTTCCTGATTAACCTTTGTTTCGTGTTCTCTATTTTGTTCTTATTGGTTGATCGGCAAAATTCGGATTGGCCAAACTACTGAATTTTGCGATATTTATGACCATATTCTAGAAGATTCTCTGTCACATGATCATAAGGAAAACTTTTAACGGTAAAGGCTGACAGTACAATAGATGATTTAATTCGAAGCAACCAATAGCCAGTCTCACATGACAAATAATCGAATAAAAAAAAATTATAATTATAATTATTTATTAGAGTATTAAAAATCAAGAATCCGCCTAAGGTTTAACGCGTAATAAATACATTTCTGGAGACTATACCCTAAACATTCTCTGTTTCTGACTATATACCCGAGTATAATGTCTAATTTCTGCGCCAAAAATAACCAAATGGCAAGTTTTATAATACTAATATCTCATGATTCATTAATCAATTTTGATATAATTGATTCATCACTGTGAGACGTATTGAACGATACTAGGATAATTGATTCTGATGGTCACATCCACTCAATGATACTTCAATTCGCTATTTAGTGTCTCCCTTCGCCCCAGACGTTGATAAATTTTACTTTTATTTTATCTTCTTTTCATCTCTTTCATCTGTAATCTTTCTAAAATCAACAATCACCTCACCAACAAATAATTCACTCAATAAAAACAATAATATCATAAATAATGAAAAGAGTGAACTAATGACAAAGTGACTTATAGTAGTTCCAATTTCCAACCAACTTCCATAATCTCTAACCAAGTAAAAAAAGTTCAATGTCATAATATCTGACGTTGAAAGAACTAATAAAAATAAACTGAATGGTGGTAAATTTAACGATTTGTTAATAACCCCGAATACTGAAGAAATGATAAAAAACGGGATTAATATTTTAAATATTAATAACGCACCCATTAAAAATGGGTTAAAGACAGTGGTTAATCTATATACACTTTGCAAAGAAAAACTACTTAAACTTGCAATATTTCCTGTACCAAAAAATGCTACCTTAATGAAAAACAAAAATACTAGAGCTATTCGAATATCTTCAATCTCTAATTTACGAGTTTGCCCTTTGTGGGATAAAGTTAGCGTAGGATGTGAAGTAATAAATAATAAATATTCGATTTGATGCCATATCATCAACGTTATTGTTAAGAAATAGTAGAACAATACTTCATAAGAAATACTCAGTATTACGAATAATGGAGCAAATGAAAGTGATATAGTGGTCAAACGTTGAAAATAATGTTGTTTTCCAAGTCCATAAACAAATGGCGTTGCAGTTGAAATAACTACATAAAGATAATATAGATGAATAGACTATTGAATTTTAAAGAATCACAGAGTTAACTTACCTAAAATTATCCACGCAATAATTTGATTTAAGAAAGGTAGTCCAGCTTTATCTTTTAATTTACTGGTAGTATCATATACAACTATTATACTTAACACAACCAATCCAACCTATACGATTTGCTTGTTAGATATATATTTAATTATTGTAGCTGAAGTGAAATTGGCTGAAGCTGAAATTTGGACCTATTTTATTTATAAAAATTCCACTTTTTTTAGGAACACACTTTTTAATCTTTTTTTGGGGTAATTTAGGATATACAGTAGAGTTAGAATTATATAAGTAGATTTTAGTAGGTTTGTAAATTTAAATAGGATTTTAATAGGATCTCAGATTTCAGCATCAGACAACTTCGGCATCAGCTGCCACGTTAAATTCAATTCACATAATTTTAAGATATATACATATTTAAATTCATCTCACCTGAAATCCAATCATATTTCTTACACTGGTATGTGATCTAATCGTAAATTTAGAGCTTTTCCACAGAGCAATGCATCCTGTAATAACGATCAATAATCCACCAAGAACCCTAAATAACAAATAAATATTATTAAAAAATGTTTAAAACATAAATTAATAAATGATAGCAATAAATGATAGTAATATACATACACTAATGTAATGTCCTCTCCTTTTTCTACTGGTAACAATGTGAAAATACTAGTAAATAGGCATGAAATTGTCCATGCGAAAAACCATATTGAATTCCCATTCCGTATTTTTGATGAAATAAACCATGGGCATAATGCTGCTAGTATAAAACAAACACTTAATATACTACGTTCAAAATAGCTATAAACCTGTATGCAAAAAAAGTTAATATTTTCACACTACACTTTAATAAACCATATTAACGGTGGATATAAGACTTGCCAAAATTTCTAATCCTATAATATATCCAATAATGTATATTATTAATGTGAAGATGCTCTGATTATCCAATGCAAATCTACAGCAATCTAAAATTATATTGCGCTCTTTTATGACATCTCTCCAAAAATATATAGGAAATATTACATAGAAGTAATATGTTATAGGCGATTCTTCAACATAAAGAATGCAAATCAGCAGCGCTAGGGAAATTACAGAAATAATATTGATCTAATAGTCAAAAAAGTAAGTAAGGAAATCTCGAATTTATATAAAAAATAAAATAAAATAGAATAACATACTAGCAAACTATATGGATCATTGCTTGCTACAATGGATTGTGTGCTGTCATTAAACGCATATTCTTTGAGCGTAAATTTCAAGCTATATGCAATCCATCCAACATATCCAACCGTAACTATAGACCTTAGCATGAACCAATCATATCTGGAAATTAAACATATTGAAATATATTTATTATAATAGTCTAAGTCAAGCAGTTTAGTTTTTTAAAAAAAAAAATCACACACGTTTGGAAATATCTCAATCCTTCCAAACACAGGCTAATTAATATTCTACACAAAGTTTCTGCTTCTGCATATTTTTCGGCATCGATAAGGCGCTGAATATCGTTTATAAAAACATCAGGAGAATGTGTAGAATTGCTCAGAGGAGCAAATGATTTGAACATTAGTTTTGTACGTTTTTTTGATTCTAAAGAAAATCAATAAATTAACAAAAGAAAAATTTTAACAATAAGAAACAAACAAATTTGAAGATAAACTAACAGAGCCACTAGCTAACCGTATTTAACTTGGTATTGCTCCAAAATTTCTTTAGCATTTACAAAAGCACTCTGAACTTTGAACAATAGAGTGTTATTAAGATATTTCAAAGGTAATTCACCAACAGAATTTACAGGATAATTGATCCCAATTAAAGAAGCCTTTAAAATTATGATATACATTAGATTTTAATACTATAAAATCATAACAGCTTTGATAAATAAGTGACTTATATTAGATATTACCATTAAAGGTGCAATATCAGCTTGAAGTATATCATTACGTCGAACACTATTAAGTTGCCAATCCATTGAAAATTCATCATGACCAGTCGGATGATCCTTGTTGGGTTTATTAATACCCGCACCCCAAGCCACTATTGGAGTACGTGTATTATCCGGATGTCCATCACCGTGGTTACCTGATTATAATGTAACTTAGAACCAAATAATCAACTAATTTAATATTATAGTTCTTCTAATATAATTTGTTTACCTCTATTGCTCATTCCATGATCAGAAGTAAAAATATAAGCAGTTTTCATATCGTTTCCGTAAAATTCATCAAGTAATTGTATAGTTTTGTAAATTCCATCATCAACAACTTTAATATTATCCAAATACTCTTTAGAATGAGGACCATAAGCATGACCATTTGTATCCAATCCAAGCAAATGCAAAAATATAATAATTTTATCATCATGTAGTTGTTGATAAAGTTTGAGATCAGATGATGAATTTGAAATAAGTTGGGCAAATTTATTGAATGTCCACGTGTCCAATTCAGCAGCATCTAAATAAGAAATACATATATTAATATATATATGATAAAAATATGAAATTGAGAAGCTACCTTCGGCAAAGTTTTCGCTTTCATGTCCATACATAAAAGTGTCAACTCTTTCTGGATCTGAGGCACCTTCAGCAAACATAGGCAATATATCCGGTGAACCAAATGACCATGTATGTCTACTTTGATTAAATACAGAATCAAACTCTACAGGATTCATTTTCCAACCTATGCAAAAAATAAATGAATAATCAAATAAAATTACAAATTAATTTATCACAATGATTATTTGATACAGTTATCAAACCTTTCGTAACGGCACTAACATCTTCATAAAATCCTGCAATTATTGCAACATGACCTGGTCTTGATTCTGTAGGTACCCTCGTATGAGAAACCCCCCATGTTCCATGATTAAGCACTATATCCCTTAAAAAAGGAGCTCTTGTATATAGACTACTGTTGTTCTCATCTTGATATAATTGATATAATTTATCCGCTCTTAAACCATCACCTATACAGAATTAATTAGTAGTTAGAGACAATAATATTAAATTTCGTGTAAATGGGAGAGAAAAATTAATTATAGAAGCTTACCAACAAAGAGCACAAGTCTTCGTGCGGGTGGTGGTAAATCAACCTAATCCGAAAACTGTAAATAACTTTAATTTTAGAAGTAAAAGGCGAGTTATAGGTTTTTTACCTTGTGTGGGGTCATACCATGTACCAAAGGTGACGTAAAGTATATGTCGAAAATACTCCATATATACGTCACATGAAACAAAAGTCCAATAAACAAAAGTAAGTTCCTTGTTCCTTTTGCCATAAATTATGTTCTTAGATTCTTGAAAAAAAAAATCATTGGAACGATTATAGCGTTGATGATCCTGATGACGATCCATGATCAAAATTTGGAAACGTCAAGGGAAATCTCCGATTTAAGTTTACACGATTGGATTTGGACAAATCGGGATTATCCTGAAAAATCCCGAATCCCATCTCAGAAAATATTGGAAGCACAATATTTGTACTATATATTCAACAAAAATACAGTTTATTTTAAATATATATGTTGTGTCCTGCCAATTGACCAAAATTATCAGCCTAAACAAATTAATTTAGCAGGGCGTTTAGCTAAATTTTAGTTAATTGACATCTGGGCCGTCCCAATTGACAATTGGGACAACTTTAGATTTGGGGTTCAACATATACATAGCGATAGATATTAAACATCTCTTTATACACTAAAGTTCACGAATAAATAACTGATTATTAAATTGTTGAGCCTAAGAAAAAGAGATCACAAAAATTAATTTGAACAAACAAAATCAAGGTCATAAGACTAAGAATTCAACTGACTTAGTACCTTAAAAAATTAGGTTGACCCTTACTGGAATCGAACCAACGAGATCAAAATTTTATCATAAGATTAAGAATCCAACTCTTAAAAAAAGGATAATGACCCTTGCTGGAATCAAACCAGCGATATCAAATTATCATAAGGCTAAGATCCAACTAACTTAGGGCCTTAAAAAATAAAGTTTTTACATGATGCCAGAATCATAAAACACCAAGTTTTTTACATGATGTCAGAATCCAACTATAGTGCCAAAATCTTAAACCTTGAGGAGTCGGGATAGACGGTACGAAGCTTAAAGTTGTCGTACCCACATTCAGGTGTAAGAGATCAACTCCTTGTAGCACGAGAACCGCGTTGAAAAAAAAAAAAAGAAGTATATTAAATAGAAATAGACCTACATTTTTATAATTATTTTTCAATTCTTTGCAAACCTTTTTTACTACAACGAAAGGCACATAACTAACTCACTATTTCTTCATACCAAAAAATGCTATGATTCTCAAAGTTTTACTAATTGATTCTAAATTTATGCTCTAAGTAAACTTGTCAGAATTAGTAGACCTTATGCAGGAGAAAAAACTCAATCTTGCAAATAACTTGATGAGCCTGTGCCTTTCTAATCTAGTTTAACAACTACAGAACTAGATCAAGATACCACCAGCTATTACTTACCGTATTCCGTTGCAAGCAGGCAAGCATCAATCAGAACCCTAAAAAATGTCTTGACTCATTTTTAATTTATTTTTCAAATTCGAAATTCACAGTGAAATACTAACGATATACTTACAATATTTAACAGATAAACAAAAACGAAGAAATCAGTTCAAGAAAAAAATCAAATATCTGATATTTATACGTAAATCTACCACTACACGTAAAGTGCGAGCTTATCTGTTACCTATGATCACTGTAGGGATGCTAAGTGGTTCGTTCAGTCCAGTTCTGGTTCAGTCCCAAGGAGTTCAAGAAAAAAATGAACTGAACTGAAGTTCATGAACATTAGTTTAACTTTAAAGTTCAAGCTTGAGTTTGAACTTGAGTTCATAAACTCGAAGCATAAACTTCAGGTTAGATTTAAATTCAAACTCGAGTTTATGAACTAAGTTCATTAATGTATTTTCGTTAAGTAGCTTATTATAAATGCATTGCTGATAATCTTTAAGATAGCGATTAAAT
>CAJVPY010001285.1:0-20159 GCA_910591965.1 Dentiscutata erythropus | reverse complement strand
TATAAGTTTTTATTAAAAAAATTAAACTTTTTAATAAAAACACAGGCAAATTTGCCTGTGTTACAATTTAAGGGATATGTTGTAAAAGCTATATAAACTCTAGCTTTTACTCTTCCTTGTACAGAAGAATTTATTCTTTGCAATATTCTAAAATATTAGGATTCTATAGAAATAAATATCTATAAATAGCTTTGTATCTAGGTATTGTATTATAAATAAATAAACATATCTTTGTTCTAAAGTAAACCATGTCTCTATACTTCTAATGAATATATCGAACTGCCCTAGTGAGAAAACATTCCACTTTCACACTGCTTCATATCTCACCCTGTTGTTTTAGAAATCCTTGTTGCTATATGCTATATTGCAGATAGTAAATTAAGAAAGCTATTTTACTTGTAACAGTATTATTGTTATTGTATATTTTATATTAGTTGTAAAGCTATATAAACTCTAGTTTTTTCCCTCTTTTGCACTTTAGAATTCATTCCCTACAGTCTTTAGTTATTAGGATTCTTTAGGAATAGATACTTTTAGTTAGCCTTATATCTTAATATTGTACTGTAAATAAATATATCTTAATAAATATATATCTTTGCTCTTACATAAACTATACCGAATCACTTTAGTGAAGTAATATTTCACTTCCACACTGCTTTATATCTACTCTGATCCTTTATGATAATTTGACAATAATTTGGTTTTAAATGAATTTATCAAGGTGATTTATTCAGCATATTATATGAGTTATGTTGAAATCCTGTAGGATATCCTTTTACAAGAGAGAAATTACAAAGCTTTTATAACTTTGATTAAACTAATAGATTTGAGAGGCTTAGAGATAAATCTCATCTTCTATCACAAAAGAATCAATAGAACATCACTATAATTAAGGGGCTTACAATAATAAGTACAACATAATTATAATAACAAAGGCTTTGCTTCTACAATATTTCATATTATGATAATAATAATATTTTTTAAATTTCTTGTTCTTCACCCTTTTCTTCTTATGTGTTCAGGTTCTTTAGATTTCACGTTGGTTATAAGGCTAATTTGGCCAGGGAGTTATTATTAGTCTAAGCCTTACAGCTGTTTTCATAAATTCTGGGACACCTAAAAATTTTCTCATTTCCTGAAATCTTTTTGATTTCATCTTAAAGGTTATCTAACTCTTCAGAATCACATTATTGTCTTCAGAACTTCATTTCGGAAATAGCGATGTATTTTCCAAAGAGTTAGATGACCCATAAAACGAGACCAAAGAGATTTCGGAAAACAAGAAAATTTTTAGGTGTCCCAGAATTTATGAAAACAGCTGTAAGTTAAATTACAAACCTGTTTACTAGTTTTATTTGGCCGATAAGCCTCAACCGATAAACCAGTATTTCTTAAATTCCTCTTCAATCACGTTCACGGGTTTACTATGCTGATTTTGAAGGTCACTTTTAGCCCATAACAGTATATACAATTGATCAACGTATGTGCATTACTGTGGCCACAGTTTTTTAAAAAGTCACTCTTTTTATTATAATAAACTCTTGTTGTAGTGAACCTCTCATAATAGTGAATTTTTTATTATGGTAAATTTACTATAATCTAACTCTCAATTTAATTTCGTGTAACAAAAAAATAAAGAAATTTTTTAAAATTTAGTAACATCTCTAAATGTTGTTTATGAAACTACCTTTCGAGCTCTAACAAAAAAAAATTCCTTGCAAAAATTTTGATATATACAAGCATTCTCCTAACTACTAACCACTAACTCTAACCTAATTCTAATCTTGATATACCCCATGATCGATTCGAGACAAAATGCAGCTCCGATATTTTCGTATCGGCAGCTAATTATCGGCTGAATCGACTTGAATAAAAAATTGGATATCGACTAAATCAGTACGGATAATAAACTAATAAAGTTAATAAAGGAGTGCATACATTGTTTTCGAATACTTTGATTTACAAATTATTTTATGCTTTCCGGTTAAATTAATCCGAATACTTAACTTACTATTACGTACAAATCATTTCAATCGCTGGTAAAAATATAAAGATCTTTTAGTGATGGTAGAATAAATTCGCGATCAGATGATTTTTGATCGTTCTGAACCTCAGAAAATAATATCAACATACAAAAATTTATGTAATTTAAACTGTATTATTAATGTAAGTTTATTGATGATTATCATCTGATCGCGTTTTTTCTGCCACCACTATGTTAACTTCATTTATTATAGAGTTAAAACCGGTAAAACAAATTCACAAGTCAAGATCATAATACCTACTTACCGGTACCAATACATACTAATACTAATACAGATCATTTCAAATCTCATAGATTTAACCGTTAAGATTATTTATTAATCGGGGGAATTAAATCTGCATAACAAGTTCGCAAGTTATACAGTACTTACCTGCCATCATGCACAAGTACTACGATTAATGTAATCTTCACGGTAATTTTGCTGAAGATTCATGTTGTGAAATGCGGATAATGAACTTAATTGACTAGCTAAACTATTTTCTACTAATTAAAAATTAGTTACATATAATTGAAATATTGGCTTAAAATTTAAATCTTACAATCTACTCGGCATGTATTTACATATTGATATAAAATTTTAAATTTTATTACATATATTATTGGTACAAAGTTTAAAATTTGACATATTCATTGCGGTGAATTTATGAAATACCCCAAAATTTGAAAAATTTGACCATTAAGTTATAAATATAGATTTTGGCTGAGATAAGAAAATTTTCCCAAGCTAAGGTGCGTCGTTATAATAAATTTATATGTCTAATAAGGGTGGGGAAGATGGGTTAGCATGTGGGAAAGATGGGTTAGACGCGTTATCAGTCTAGATCAGAGGTCCAAAAAAACTTTTCGGGGTTTGTTATCGATTTATTAATATGTAAATTGGTAACTAAGATTTACTTTGGGGGACAAAATACTCGGATTTGGTGACCAAATTTTAGCTAAATTTCATAAATTCGTCGTGATGTTAACGTATAAAATTTAAATATAAAATTTAAATTTTAAATTTAGTTTTCATGACCCGGGCATGTAAAATTTTATTTACCGTATGGGCTAGGGTTGTTAAAACTTACCTGACAACATGTTAATTTACTGTAACTTACATGGCCCATATATAAGTAACAATTTATGTACTAAAGCCGGCCGAATTATGTGATAATTTCTACTGGCATTAAGTGAAATTTATATAACAAGTAATTTACATCATTTATACGTAATTTTGTTTTCTTTTATTACAGTATTTAAATCTCATACATAACTTACATAACTTACAAGGTAATTTACGTCAATTGCCTAGTATGGGCCGATTTTTTTGATATACTTTTCAAACCGATCTAATTCTGGTCAAATTTGCTGATCATTCGGCCCTTGGCTTATCAGGTTTAAACTGATAAAAGATCGGTTTGAAAAGTATATCAAAAAAAAAAAAATCGGCAGCTATTTTCGTAATTCTTGGAACACCTGATAAAAAATTGGCCGAATGATTTTTCAGCCGATTCGATTAAGTTTGTGATTTCGACATAATACGTAGATTCAATAAAATTCATATATATACGTAATTTAAGATCAGGTAACTAATATGGAAAATATTTGAAAAGTTGCCAAACACTTAGGTGTTAGCATATAAGAAATTCTCAAACACTTTCAAAAATATGGATGTATTGAAAAGCTTCCGTACTTTCAGAACCACGTTCACTGAACATGAATTTGTACTGTATGAATTACAATCCGAGATGGAACTCTGGTTAGACGTAAAATTAGTCTTATGACAATTTGAAGGGCTACATTTATTTGCAGGATCTTCTTTAACATGTACTTCGTGCAATATGTTTAGTATATAAAAGTCTAATTAATATATAGTACATTTATTGACACACTAAACATGTTGGTATTATTATTATTACAACGGTCTGTAAAACAGTCATTATGATATGGATCATGCCGAAATTGCAAACTTAATCGAATCGGCTAAAAAATCATTCGGCCAATTTTTATCAGGTGTTTCAGGAATTATGAAAATAGCTGTAACATATAAAATTTAAATTTCACAATTTGGCTTTTATGATCCGGCCGGGTTATGAAAACTAATTCATAAATTTTATATGGCATATTAATTAAGTTAAATACGTTTATATGCGTTTAATTCAGCTAGCAGGCCAATGACTATTGTAATTCGACCCTGAGCTATGAAATAATTTTTTTGTGGTCTTTTCGCTATAAACGCATTTTGTAATTTTGCATTTAAAACTAACCAAATTTTCATTAGTTTATCATTTAATTAAACTTAAATGAGCTTAGTCTAACTGACAACACCAATTAATGAAAGTTTCTTAAAAAAATACCAAGAGAATTTATTTTTAAAAAAAACGAATTGGTTAAGATTACAACACAAAATTAGCAAAATGATCTGCTGGGATTTTCCGCAATTTTTATTGTAACGTTACTGGGTTAATATTCAATAAATTTTCGACCAATGGCAAAGTACAAATGACCAACTAAACCTTTTATTCAATTTTAAAAGATTCGAGAATATCGACTTCCAAGCTTCCAAAAGTGAGAAATATTAATAATTTTAATACTGAATTTTAGTTTTCAATTTGTTTATTTAACGCATAAATTTGGTCTAGACAATACTAATTCTAACCTAGTTTAGCGTTATTAAGAGTGCTAATAAAATTTACATCAATGATACAAAACGAAAAAAAAGTTAACAAAGGAAAATAAAATTATTAAGTTCAAAAAAAAATGTTTTTTTGCTTACCTATGTTATATTCTAAAATAGTTAAAACCTTGTTGCATATGAATTTTTTGTGGCATTATTATCTGAATGAGATAAACTCACGTAATATTCTAAAGGAAAAAATAATGTATAATTATATGCGGTTATGTTTGCATTGAATGTAGCAATAATAAATAATTCATAATTCATTCATGTACTGTACCATGCACTTTCATTATCAAATTCTTTGTTATTATCTTTGTTATATTGTTAATAGATCATATGTAGATAGTTTAAGGAAAGGCCATTGACAAATACATAATAGATTACGGAAATATTTGAACATATTTTTAAAAAGATTTAAAAATAGAAATTATTTCCTAAATTGTACACAATAGTAATTAGGAGTATTACACCAATTTAAAAAAAAAGTAAATAGTAACGGTAAATCTTAATACAATAGTAAACCAACAATTTTTTTTCCTTAAGCTTTGTTCAGAATCTCTAACACTAAGTATCGGTATGTTCATTTTTCGGATCATCTTTGTTTCATCCAGTACCTTGTTTATGGTAACTAACGCTGCATTGAATTTGATCGAACAGGAGAGTTTCACTGTCGTATGTTAAGGTTTAACCCATACATACATAGAAATTTCTAAAACGTTAAAAATATGATGGTATCCATATTAAGAAAACAGTTTCTAAGCCGAATTGTTGGTAACACCCAAAAATGTACGATACAATGTCACGCTGAAAACAACGATAATGAAAAAAAAGATATCATTGGTTATAAAAATGAATTAAGAACCTAAAAG
This sequence comes from Dentiscutata erythropus, assembly GCA_910591965.1. Lineage (NCBI taxonomy): Eukaryota > Fungi > Glomeromycota > Glomeromycetes > Diversisporales > Gigasporaceae > Dentiscutata > Dentiscutata erythropus. The sequence continues at coordinate 14,587 of CAJVPY010001285.1, read as the reverse complement.
TAATGACGTGATTAGTGTTGTTTATTAAGCTTAAAAAATTTATAAAAGGAAGGAGGGGAATGCTTCGGTAAAATCTTCATCCCATTTATAGTAGAAAAAAAAAGGTATTAAGGGATCCCGTAGTGTATACGTGCTCTGTCTCAATTCTCACCTCCTCTATAATAGTTAGCTCTCGTTGATCGGGTCATCTTTAAACAAAAAAAATCAAAAGATAAAATATAAAATTCCTTCATTCCGAACTTTCTAATTTCCTTGACACTCGTTGATCGGGTCATCTTTTTTTTTAAAAAAAAATAAAAAACAACAAAACTTTCATATTCCCAAATTCCCTTTTGACCTCGTTGATCGAGTGATATTATAATAATCGAGATGTTGTCTCCATTTTCACCTTATTCTACGAAATGCTTCTACAATTTCAGTACCTTAAATAATCAATCTCAAAAAACTCAAAATACCTCAACTTTTTCCCCTACAAAAAATCTCTTCAGTCTTGTCACAAATTCTCAAACACCAAAAACTCCCACGGCTTCTATTTCTTCACCCTCAAGAAGCCTCTTCAATTTAATCGCGAAACCTCAAAGCTCAAAATCTTTAAACGATTCACTAACTTCTACCACCGAAAAACTAGATGATTCCGTGGATACCACAAATAATTCTAACAATAGTCTACAATTGAATAATGATGATTTTAAAGATTTGAATTTCGAAAACGAATATGGTGAAAAAGTTTATTATACAAAGGAAAATGTCTATGTCGCTAGAGTTGTTAAAGCTCATAAAATATACATTAAAGAGGAGTATTATGAGCAAACGATTAACAAAGAGATTGAGTATCTTCAAGAATTGGCTAAAGGTTGTGATAACATAATTCGATGGTAGGTATTCTTTTTTTTTTAAAAAAAAAAAGAAAAAAATTGTAAAATCGAGAGCATTTATTTACACATTATTTAATAGTTATGGATATGTTACAAGAGGCTATTACCTTTATACGATTACTAGCTGGGCGAAATTCAGGCTTAATGACTTACTTTTTTCGAAAAAGGATAAACTTAATTGGAATCAAAAAGTTTCGATCGCTCGAGGGATCGCTAATGCTCTACGACATTGTCATCAACAAGGAAAATTACATTATGATCTCAGGAGGTAACGTATCAGAGATATAACAATAGGATACCATTTTTATTTGTTTGTAAATGAAATTAATCAATTTTCACCTTTAGCGAGAACATCTTATTGACTGATGACTTAGAACCAATGCTTTACAATTTTCGTATTCCTGGAGGATCATCATCTACAGACTGTCTTACAAGGTATATATTAATATATATATATTAATTGCATATTATCTTCCTTCATATAAATGACCATCACATTTGTCAATTATTATAGATGGTCTTCACCGGAGGCTTGGAAACACAAGATACACAAACCTTCGAGCGAAGTATACAGTTTCTCAACAATCCTTTGGGAATTATCAGCTGAAAAGTTACCTTTTGATTCGATACCTGATGAATATATTTGCCAAACAGCTAATAAACGTCCTAAACCCGAATCAATAGCAGGAACTCCAATAGTTTATCGAGATCTAATGATAAAAGGATGGGCTCAAAATCCTAATGATCGTCCAACAATGGATGAAATTTTTAAAGTTCTTGAAATTTTAGAATTTGACTTTAAGAATGGTCGAGATATTAAAAGAGTTTCCGAAACTTCTAATAACTTTGATCTAACATTTGATAAAAAAGTGTCAAAAACTTCTTCCTTAGCTAATGACTTTGATATGGCACTGGAACTTGAATCTAATGTATCATCAAATGATGATTCTACTATCTTTATCCCTGATTTTACTACGAATGCTTTGAATCGTGACGATTATTCTGATCAAACTTCTTCACGTTCTTCAACTTTACATTCTGTATCAAATTTATATTTGTTACAAGATTACATTTATTCATCTACGACATTACCAAATTTACTCTCAAAACCAGAATCAACAACTTCAGCCGATCCACTACCTGTATTATTACATACCCTGGAAGACGCCATCTCATTTTATAATAAAAGAAAGTATAAGAAAGCATTTGAAATTTTTAAAGCTCATTCTGAATGTAATGATGATCCAGTCGCGAATTATTGGATTGGATTTTACTATTACAAAGGCAAAGGTCTTGATGGTGAAAAACCTAATTTTAAAAATAGCGTAAAATATTTATCAAAAGCTGCTGAACAAGGACAATCTGATGCTCAATTTTTATATGCAAAATTATTATTTACAGGACATTCAATTGAACGTCATAAAAATAATTCAATGAATATTGGTGCAGAAATGTTGAAAAAAGCGGTGGATGCTGGGAATATTGAAGCAATGACTTATTATGGAAAATTATTGATGAAGGGAGGTTACACTGTGAAAAGGGATGTTAATGCTGGTAGAGAATTAATTAAGAGAGTTGACGAAATTAAAATTTTGACTTGTTCTAATAGTCGTAATAATTTGGCTTCTGTTTCTATGAAAAAGACCAAGAGTAATGTATCAACTTTGGAAAATTCTGTAATTACTAGTAAGATGAAAACTAGAACGTTAAGCGCACCTTCTAAACCTACAAATATTGCGTCACGAAGATCGGCAAATTTATCACTTACGATTGATACTGAGAAATTGAGGCTAACTACTTATTATTGAGCAATGTAACATACTGTAGAGGATTTATATTATATTGTATAGTATATGGGACAGAGCACGTACTACGTTACGGTCACTTTAAAAATGTATTTATTCATGTAAAAAAACGGTCTGTTATTCAATAAATGTTCACTATATTAAATTACCTTTGATATTGAAAATGTTTGTAATAAGTTATATTGATTCTGAAACTTAAAATGTTATCTTGAAACTTTTTAAAGTTACAAGATAGAACTAAACCTTAAATAATAACTATTGATAACTATTTAATCATAGCGATAGTTGATAAAATTTTAAATCCTAACCCAGCCCTAAAATGGCTAAAAAAAATATTAAAATTTTGGCACCATCTGCGACAATAATTTTAAATCTTGCCTTAAAGAAGTACGGATTGTTGAAATTTGATGACACCTGATAGTCTCGACGTAGCATAGACTATCTCGAGGCTTCTAAACGCCTCTTTTGATCCAAACTCTATCATCGGTTACGCAAAGTCAATTTTGGATTTGCCGTTTTCATACCTTTCATTATAATATATAGTATATCGATATTTCTGTTTTAAAAGAAAATTTAAAGTTCAAACATCACAAAATTTTAGAGCATGTAGAATTTATTATTTGAATAACTTAATACACACAATACTAAAAGTATGCTATATAATTGCTTATTTCTTCGTTACATTTGTTATATGATTCAAGTTTCTCTGCTATATAATAAGCTAGAAATTTAAATTACTAAGGACCGTTTTTGGGACCAATACTAGACTAAAGAAATTGATTGGTTTATTAAGGACCGGGATGAATTGGACCGAACCGAACCGGGTTGATCCATCCTTAGTCTCAATGAGATGGTTCAAAGATTGTCATGAATCCTCGATTTTACATCGGCAACAATATACTATGGTACACCGTACCATAGGATCACAAAATTTACATGGTCTGTGTTTTTTGTGTTTTAGTGATCTACTAGTGCTTTAGAGTGTATGCAAAGCGGATATTGATCTGCGTATTGCACAAATTGTATTCTTGATATCTATTTAGAAGAGCGATTACTTAAAAATATCTACCAAAATAGAAATTCATTTAAACTTTAAACAAAGAAATTTCAACAACTAAATGTTTAAATTCAATAAAAATTTTCTATTTAAATTCTATAAATTTATAGAATTTTAAATAAAAAAATTCCATTGAATTTAATTAAATAGCTGTTGGAATATCTTTGTTCAAAATTTTAAAAAATTTAATCTAAAATAGAAGCTATGTCAAACTATTAAATTTTAAAATATTTTAATAATTACTACACAAAACATCTTAAATAAAACTTTTTTTAAAAGTAACCAAATTTAAACAAAATACTAAATTTTGATAGACTAATACGTATTTTAAATTTTATTATATTTGTAAAATTTTACTATGTTTTTATATGACCAAATTTTATTTTATTAATAATTTCAAAGAGGTATTAACTTTATTAAAATTTATTAAATTAAAAAAATTTTATAACTTTATTCTGCTTGTTTTTTTTTTTTTGTATATTTTTATAAAATATTTTTCTTATAGCTATATTCTTTATTTTTTTAAAAAAACTTGGTTTTTACTTGCCAATTTAAGACATCCTGCACTGTATTTGTTCAGTTTTTCTTTATTTAAATTCTAAAAATCTGTAAAATTCAAATAAAAAAAATTGTATCAAGTTTAGATGTGTGTTAATATATTTTAGTTCAAAATCTAAAAAAATTGACGCAACTTCTATTTTGACCTTTTTAAAAATAATCTTTATATTGTATAAAATATATAAAACCAGCTCACCAAGATTATTAAAACACTAAAACTGTGCACTAAACATTAATAAATTGAAATTTATTATTTGTATTCAAAATATATTTTTTATAGAAATCATGTATAGCACCAAATCACTAAAATTATAAAACACTAGATCGCTATATAAAATAAAACACTAGATCACTAAAACTCTCGATCGCTAAATTACTAAATCATTAAGTAACAAAACAAAACAAATCACTTTGTGTACCATATTTGTAATAAAGAGTAAATATGATGCTACCTAACTGTTATACACCTTTTTAACTATAACATAAGACAATGCTCATAATTAGCACTTGTGGAGCCCTAGTTTTGTTACTTCACCAAAACGACTTAGATGATTGGTTTATAGTATGTTATATTAACACTAAGAGCCTAACCTTTTCCATATAAAATTTTATTAACATATAATATATACTTATAAAAAAAAAACAACTAGGTATCACAAGTTGTGGTAAATTTCCAAATAATCTTGAACATTATTACTTTAAACAGTTTACAGAGCTTGTCGAATATTTTTTTGAAAACGTTTACAATCCTCAAAAAAAAAAAAAAAAAGCATGGTCACATCATGTAATTCAGTAATTTAAATGGTAAATCTTTTTAACACAACATAAAGGTCCAATATTCGTTGGATTCACGAAATTTAAACAATGTAATACCACATGCGTACGTTTCTTATACATCAAATGCATTAAGTCGAGAAATTTAAGGAATTTAAAAATTCTACATTTTCATCAGTACCGAATGGTTGATATATAATAAAAAACGTCAATTATTAGATTTTCGAAAACTATCAACTCGCTTTGTTTTCTACGTTATTATAGATAGTTATAGACATAAACTTTATACATTACTTTCGCAATTACAATATATAAAAGTATTCCAAATGCCGGTAAAAAATTGGAAAAAAAAAGTTTTTGAAGCATTTAAACTTTTTTCACCTTCGAATAAAGGTAAATTATTAATAAAAATACATAAACGTTATAAATTCAAAATTAATAATATTTCTTTTTGTACAAAGCTAACCAAATTGATGACCAAGGTTGTTGGTCATCTTCGGAATCCGAAAGCAGTAGCCTATCAGTTATCAGTAGTAGAAGTCGCCTATCAGTCATCAGTAATAGAAGTCGCCTATCAGTCATCAGTAATAGAAGTCGTCTATCAGTCATCAGTAGTAGATCTCGACGCAGTAGTTTCAATAGATCAATCAATTCATTCCATGAAGAAACGGAATTCTCTGAATGCAGTATAGATTTTGCAGGTTTATACAAGTGTCCAAAATGTGGTAGACCAGGATTACAACAAGATTGGTGTAGAAAATGTGAATCAAGAAAATTTAAAAAACTTCCGAAATGGACAAGCGGTAATGAATATCTTGATAAACTTATTAAGTATACTCAAAATAAAGTCTATGGGCCGTATTCTTACTGGGAATGGATTCCATATGAAAAATTTTCGGATATTCAGTATTTATCGAAAGGTGGATTTGGAACTATGTTTGTTGCTACTTGGGTAGATGGACCTAGAGATTTATGGGACCATGACTCACAACAGTATGTTAGAAATAAAAATTATAAGGTTGCGCTTAAAAGACTCGATGATGATATTATTAATTCGGAATTCGTTAATGAGGTGTGTACTTATGAAAAAAATGACAACTTTTAAGAAAAATTAATACTTATTAAAATTCATCTTTTATAACAAAGTTACGGTCATATTATTGTAGAAGTAGAACACGTTGCGATTATGCCATTCGGATATACGGAATTTCTCGTGAGCCTGAGACAAATAGCTATATTATAGTTATGCCTTATTACCATAAAGGTGACCTTAGAACCATTTTACGAGAAAGAAAAACAGATCTCACATGGCAAGAAAAATTCCAAATTTTATATAGCCTTTCAGATGCATTAAAAGACATTCATTTAAAAGATCACACACATTGTAACTTACATCCCGGCAACATATTTCAAGTGTCTCAAGATTCAAGCGTACGTATTATTATTGGAGATCTTGGAATGAATAAGTCAGCATGTAGAGACCCAACAGCCTTAGAATCTTACGGTGTTGTACCTTACGTGGCACCTGAGATCTTACGTAGTTGGCCATATACTCAAGCTTCAGATATATATAGTTTTGGCATGATAATGTGGGAATTGTCTTCGGGTAAACCTCCATTTTTGGATAGGGCACATGATGAACATTTAGTGTTTGAGGTTTGCGAAGGATTGCGACCAGATATTGTAGAGGGAACACCAAATTGTTACGTTGAACTAATGAGAAAATGTTGGAATGATGAACCATCAAACCGTCCTAGAGCTCTTGAAATTTATCAAATTATTCAGTCATGGGATAATTCGCTATTTAGGTCTATAGACGAACAGTTGTCAAGCATTTCAGAAAGTTCCGATGAAGAAGTTAATGTTCATCCTGAAGCAATATATTCAAGTAGGCCACTTAGCGGAATCATTACACAAGGGTATGGGCTTGAATCTACACTTCCCCAGGATAGTTCACGCAAATCTATTGTCTTCAAAAGTGAGTTTATTATTATTAAATATACTATAAAAAAAAAAAAAAAATTGGGTTAAATAAATTAATATATTATTTTTTCAACATAGATTCCGAAATTCAAGATATGGATAAAATCAAGGAAGTGATCCCGGAAAAGAGACATAGCAACTTGGCACTTGAAAAAGCTACGCAGCGCCTTTCGACCTCAAATAATGACATCCCAACTATTGAAATACATAAATATGATTCAGAACCTTCGGACGAAGAGAAAGATTGAAATTATTATAATACTGTGTTTATTTATATATATATATTTATTTATTAATGATTATATGCAGTCCAATTTGATATTTATAAGTTACATAAATGGGCTTGGCAAATTCTTTATTTCTAATCACGTGCATTTTTTACAATAATTACCCGTCACTAGAAAATTAGTTAATTTTGATGCCAAATAATTATTATGTCACCCATATTATATAGAGAACCATAATAAAGATTTGATATTATATTAAACTTCAACTCGATACAATGAAAATACATATGGCGACAATATAACGATTATCGTTGTAATAATTAATTAGGAAATTCTTAATAATTTTTTATTATACGTAGTAAAAATATGTAAATTAAAAGTAACAGGGATCCGATCAACTCACCGACAATCACTTCGTAGACACCACATTTTACCGACAATTACTTACTGACAAGTTCATTTCACCGAAGCTCATTTTACAAACAAAGTAATTCTGATCAATATCATTAGGGTTAGATTAGAATTAAAGTTAATGTAATTTTAAAAAAAACTTGTCGGTGAAATGAGCTTCGGCGAAATAGACTGTCGGTAAAATGAACTTGTCGATGAATAATTGTCGGTGGAATGTGTTGTCTATGAAGTTATTGTCGGTGAAATAATACGGACCCAAAGTAACAGTATATACAATTACTTACTAAACCGTTTATTTGCTATTTATGTCTTCATACACACTTAATCGTCTGTCTCTCTTTATAACACAAACTAGCCTGGCGCGTGTCACTACGTGCCACAGTTTTAATTCAATTATTACAAAGTATACTCAGACCAATATGAAAAGCTACAGTACATAAGTAAGTATACAATCGATACAGACACGTAACCAATGTATTGTAAATATTATTTTATTAGTAACAAAAAAATTAAAAATAAAAAAAAGCATGTATAATTTCTAAGTATTCCTCTTATTTTCTCGGATCATGATTTCTCATTTTTCTGATAGTTATTTCTTCGAAAGAACATTTACTTGATACATACAAGGTGTGGATTTATCAATACTACATCCTTATAACTAATAAGCGATGGTGCTATCTTTTGTGATATCAAGCAAATGCTTATGGGAGAAACGACTATCAGGAAAATGAGCAGGCACCATATCCGGCAACAAATATTCGATTCGTGTATAGTAAGGTAGCGTAGATTAAAACAAAAGTGTTAGAAGTGATGTAACAAATCTAAATGAACTAAAGATTAAAAAACTCAGTATTTTTACAATTTAACCATTTACCAATTTATTATCTTCGTGATGCTGTCGGCATCATATTTTACATAATATGTCTGAGGTACTATAAGAAACAAAAGAATTGAGGTTGCAGAAGGATTTTTTTTTTTTAAAAAAAAAAAACACACAAAAACAAATTCACTCAATGTTATCTGCATACGTGTTTAGAGTATTTTTTGATAGATAATATGAATTTAATCCATAAGTTAATTTAAAAACTTTTATACTGCATTTATTAAAACTAATGAATATTTTACAACCTTGATGAAATCGTCATCTTTATTATCAGGCATTAATAATCGTGACGTATGAATTTAACCCATAAGTTAATTCAAACATTAATTTGCACTTATTTTAATACGTATATACTATATATTAGGTCATATATCAGACAAAGAATATCCGAAATTCAGAATTAGAGTGTCGGTATTAAAAGCTATAGATAAATATCTATATGAGCTGCCGTCAATGGAAATAAGGCAGGTTGGCATTTTAAAAAAATCAAAGCCTTGACTTTCACAGCTAATATCTTGGCGGATTTTATGGTATCTTAACAATTTAATAGTAAAAAGAAAGCTTATGATCTAAGCTTTCTTTTCAGTACTCAATCATTAGGATAGCTCCAAGACATTAACTGTGAAAGTCAAGGCATTGATTTTTTTTAAAATGCGAACCTGCCTTATTTCTATTGACGGCAGTGCGTATATTATAGTCAAAAAAGGTTGCATTACTTCTAGAATGGTGGAATGGTGTAAGTGGATATTTAATATCTAGAATTAGAATTAACAAAAGTTAATCCTGAATCTACTTAAGTATGATTGACATTGTTAATACTAAGAGGTTTTGAATAACTTTAGCATAAAAAATGAAACATTTTATGATAATAGTAAGATATCAAAAAAAAATATAGATGTTGATCATGTGAGCTTAAATAATGCAATGTGATTGGTAATTTCAGTGATCGCCAAAATAGAAGGCTCTGATTGGCTGATGTTGACGGACACTTTAATATATATAGTGTTCCCAAAACCTGAACTGAGACCTGGAACCGAACCAACGGATTGGATCGGATCTATAGTTTTCTCTGAACCGTTAATACCTGATCTGACCCAGTAGGTAATATGGTCGCATGATATTTTCTAATTAGCGATAGTAAAATGATAATCTCAATATAAAAGTTTTTTTTCTATCATTATTTTTATGTTGGAATTTCATAATAACACTAAGATTGCACTTCTGAAGGGCAAAAAGCACCAAGGCTTTTTACTTTGCAAAAATAGCATCGTGATGTGATAGGTTGCATACCTTGTGCCGGAGTACTATGTGCAGGGTAAATTACAATATGTATAACGATAAGCGATAACAATTTGCGTAATCTAAAAGTTTAATCCGTCCAATATAAAGTCTGTCATAATTATATAATCATGCATAAATGTAAAGTCTGTCATAGTTATGTAATCATGCATAGATAAATAAATAGAGGTTCGATTTGACAGATCGAACTCACTTCTGATTTTTCTTGTAAAAACCTGTGCTAAAGTAATAGTAACATGTGTCTTGTTGGTAAAAAAAGGAGGAGCTAGGTGTAGAAAAAACGAAGTTTTTAGTAAAGTAATTGTAACAAACAAGTATAAAATTTAGCCCTTATGATAATTAGCCTAGAACATTTTACAAGAAAACTGGAAACATTTTTTTTTTTTAAAAAAAAAAAAATTTAATTATATTGACTTAAGGTGGCTGCTTGAATAAAATTACTGTCTTTTACTTTGAAGAAGGAAAACACAATAATGTCAAGTCCATCTGCATTATCTTATGATAAAACACAAGAATCAATAGAAATATTGTCTAGTAACAAAGCTCAGGAGCCAACATATGAGTTACCTTATAATGAAGCTCAAGAATTGATAAATACAACTTACTTGGATAAATTTAATGATAATGAATCAATATCTATAGAAGCTGGTGGTAGTAATAAGTCTTCTAAATGTACAAGGTAATAGATTAATTATATCAAAAAAATTAGCTATAAGATTATATTATGTACTAACTTACAGTATTATTTACAGATCATTTGTGTGGAACTATTTTGTAAAGGAAAAAAATAAAGATGGATTATTAGTTGCAGTGTGTAAATTTTGTAATACAAAGTTAAAAATTCATGAGGATGGATTGATGTCAAGTTTTAGGAAGCATTTTAACACTAAGCACAGAAATAAAGTACCAGAGCTGAAAAAGTCAAATGATAATAATAATAATAAAGTGCAAAGTCTTTCTGTTTTAGATATGTTAAATAACAAAGCTGTAAGTTTTTTTTTCAATTTATATTGTATTTTTTTAAAACTATTATTCTATAATATATATGATTATTAGGATAAAAATTATAATCCTGAACTCTTTGATTCTAAAAAATTCACTAACCTTATCAAAAAGTGGGTTATTAAGCATAATCGGTCATTTTATATAGTTAAAGATGACGGTTTTAGAGCAATATTTACATATTTAGATTCTCGTGCAAAAGATATAATACACCATATGTTAAATATTATATAAATGGATTATTTTTTTACCAATTGTAATTTTATTAAAAGTACTTAACTTAAAAAAATTTTTTTATAGCACCATCATCAAACTTAATTGCAAGACATATCACAAACAATTTTGAAGAGGAACATGTTCAGCTTCAAAATAAGTTGTGTAATATTCCTGGGCGTATATCATTAACAACAGACATCTGGACAACTGACAATAATAATAAATCATTTATGTCAGTTACGATTCATTATATAAGTGAATTATGGTTAATAAAAAATTTATTACTTGATTTTATCTATATGGATAAGTGGCACACAGGTGCTGATATTGCTAAATCTATGGAAGAATGTCTTCGATCTATGGGGATCATTTCAAAAGTAATGACAATTACACGTGATAATGCATATGCTAATGACAAATTTTTGCAAGACCTTTCTGATTCTCTTTTTCAAACTGGTACCTTATTTGATGCTACACAACAATCAGTGTGGTGTTTCACTCATATATTGAATTTGGCAGTACAAAGTATGTTTAAAAATGCAGGAAGTGAATTAGAAAAGGTAATAAATTAGTCTTTGTTTATTTGTATGTTTATAAAAATCTTACTTATTATTGTACATATTTAGCTACGTACATTGATAAAAAGCATTTGAGGATCAAAAATGTGCAAAAAAAATATGAAAATAATATGCCAAGTACATGGTATAAATTTGTTAAAACCAATACTTGATGTTTTCACACACTAGAACTCTACCTATGAAATGTGTAAGTATGCAATAGTATTGCAAATTGCTTTGGATACTATCTCTCATACTGAATCTGACTTATGACAATATGCACTTTCTGAAGCGGATTGGAAAAAAATCAAGCTTCTTGTTGCAATTTTATTACCATTTAAAGATGGTTAGTATTTTTTTAATTTAATTTTTAAAAATTAGATTACTTATATTTTAATTTAATACTTAGCAACGGTTGAAATGTCAAAGCAAAAGTATCCAATGCTGTCAATAGCTATTCCTCTTTATTACACATTAATTGAAATGCTTCAAGAGGCTATTAAGAATGAAGATATGTCACAGTGGCTTGTTGAAGGATGTGAGGCCGTGATAGCAAAACTCTTAGATTATTGCAAAAAAACAAATATATTGGGTATTGTAGCAGTAATCTTAGATCTGCGACTTAAACTTGAGTATTTTGAAACACTTAATTGGCCATCACATCTTATTACCCAAATTAAGGATATGTATGTTAATTTACAAATTATACTGTATAATAATTAAATAAAATATTTATACAAATTAATTTTTTAGCATAATTGATAAATACAAAACTGAATATGCACTTCTTCAAGACACAACTCACACGATTAATGAATCATCAGAAACAAATATACTGGCACGAATTTATAAAAGACCATGTCTTGGACAACAAAGTGAATTAGAATTATATTTGCTTGTACTATCTGTTGATCCAAACACAAATATTTTAGAATAGTAGAGAACAAATGAATCAACTTACTCTAATCTTGCAAAATTTGCTCGAAATTTACTTTCTATTCTAGCAACGAGTGTTCCAAGTGAACAAGTCTTTAGTATTAGTGGCGATATAGTAACTGATAATAGAAATCAACTGTCTGGTAAAACTATACGAACTGCGATATGTTTGAGATCCTGGTGGAGGGAATTAGATAATTAAAATCTTGATAAAAGAATTAGATAATTAAATAATAAATTTTTTCTAAGTCTAATAAGGAAAAATTTGTAAATTTGCTTAAGTTTTTTGCTTTATGCTATTATAAATTGAAACATTTAATAAAAATTAACCAAATTATTATTTGGCGATTCACTAAGTTTTTGATTTCGATAATAAGCGATTATATAATAATATGCATATTTTGCTAATAACAGAGATAATGTATATCAATATTATTATTTTATTTTTGCACTTCAAATAAATTTTCGTATTGAATGCATTATACAGTACATACTGAATATGATTTTATTGACATTGTAAATAATTAAGAGAATAGTTGTAATAGTCCCAGGTCAGGTTCTAGCTGGTTCCGGGTCCATTTGAGACTCGATCTGGTTTTTCGGGTCCGGTTCGAGTCTTCTCTAAAATCCGGTCTGAACTGGCTCATGGGGAACACTACGTTGTATATACAGTATACATTTTTAAAATCTAGATTGCTTCAATAATTCAATAACTACTAATATACTTTATTTATTATTCACCAGTACTCATCTTATGCATTGCTTTTACAACATCACTATGGTTTACAATACTTTATCATAATCTATATTCGAAGATTTTTAAGTGCATCCACTTTTGCTTTTCAAATTAACCACAACAAATTTGGACCGGCAGATCCTCGATTTTGATTGGCTAGGCCGAGAATCTTCAAAATTTTGACCTACATTACAAAATTGTTTACTAAATTCCGGCCAGAATTAACTTTTTATTTTTTTCATTACAAAAATAGAAATTCTTAAAAATTAAGCCTGCATTATGGTAAAATTAACCCAAGAACAATTTTCACTTATAGCTGTTTTTATAATTCTGGGACAACTGATAAAAATTATTTCAGCTGAATTTGATAAGTTTTTGAATTCGGTATTATCAGAATTTGATTTCGGCGAATTCGAACTTATCAAATTCGGCTGATCAATTTTTATTAGTTGTCCCAGAATTTATGAAAACAGCTGTAATGATTTTATTAGTAAAATTATGAGTAATTTTGGCCTAATTTTTTGATTGTCGCTCTTAGCCAATCAAAATCGAGAATCTGCCGGTCCAAATTGTTGTGGCAGTACTGCGGGTTTCCTTATGTCAAGAAAATCCTGGGCTGAAGATCACTGTAGATCTTTTCCGATCTAATTCTGAAACCACAACATTTAATTTCTTCAAACTTCTAGCGATGATTTCTCAGTAACCACGTGATCAAATTTAGTAAAAGTTTTTATTTTGATTCTATACTTTTGTAAAATTAAAACAAAAAAAAAAGTTCATTAATTTTGGTCATGTAGTTGTCGAGAAACATTCGCTAGAAGTTTTGAAAAAGCTTGAAATATCTTGGAAAAAAATTAAAATCGGCAAATTTTTTTCTTTAAAATTTAAACGATGATTTATCAACACCCAGATATCCAAATTCAATAAAATTTTTTTTGTTTTGATTATACAAGTATCTAGGATTAAAATAAAAAAATATTTACTGAATTTGAATTGAGAGATGTTGAGAAGTATTGATTAAAAGCTAAAAAAATTTGGCCGCAGCTTTTTTTATTACGGATTTCTAAACTTTGAATGAAGATAGATTGGCTGTTACATAATTGAATTCGATCAATTTTTTTTATTTTAATTCAGTGATATTATAGAATTAAAATAAAAAAATTTTGATCGAATTTGATTATATAATGGCCGAGTTATCTTTATTCAAAGTTTAGATATCCGTAATAAAGAAAGCTGTGGCCAAATTTTTTTAAACTTTTAATTGATAT
>CAJVPY010001284.1:0-20160 GCA_910591965.1 Dentiscutata erythropus | reverse complement strand
CAGTGACAACTTTCCAATACAGAGCATTGGTGTGACCCGAAGTTACAGGTTAATCTAAGCCCCAACTTAATGAAGATTTGTTACCATAACGTGAGCCTATTTTTCAAATTTTCATCGTCCATGGGATTTGAACTCTAGACCTGCTACTTGGAGAGGGTGACGACTTGACCACATCACTAAGCCGCCACACCTCAAATTGTTAACAATTGTTTTGCTTAGGAATACATACTCTTAATAACAAATGGTAGTATAGATAGAAGTGTTTGGTACAATACTCCAGTACAAAGCAAGTGCTCTGACTAAGCCAAAGACCTCATAACTGCAAAACAACATAACAATAATGCAGGCCAGTTGCTAATATGATCATGTAATAATAATATTTAGCAGTTATCTCTTCTTTTTATAATATAATTTTTTGCTTTGACTTATCAACCCTGTAAATCAATTTATCATTTTTAATTTATTGTACTGCAAATTATACAAAGTCAACAGATATTCTGATTGATTAGGATAAAGAGTTGAAAGAATAAGATTGATAGGGTCTTTATCTTGAAAATCACATTGAGACATACAGAGTAAATTATATATCTTATAACATATTTTTAAGGCAAAGACCCTAAGTGCCAAATTAGAATTATTATAATCAATTTGTTTCAATTTCTATTGATTATCAAATATGTAGCATTATGCTACTGCTGCAAATAGATTTTATATTATTATTGCTCTATTAGAGATTTTATTGCTATACAATAAAAAATAATACAGAAATAGGCTTAGTATCATTAGCAGGCTCTAATCCTTACAAGTATGTTTAAAATCTGATTTACTAAAGCCCTATACAATAGCTCGGCCAAACCCAACACTTCACAGTTTTAGTGACCAGGTCCAAGTACAAATATCTTCATAAAATGAACCAAATCAATTGTAATACCAAAGAAAGAGACATATACTTGCAAAATGGTAAAGAGTTATATAGCTAAAAGATGAGGGTTGAGTTAGATATGTTGTTAAAAACCTCATTAACTTTGCATTACCATTGTAGCTGCAGAACCTGCATGTTGACAACCAAAGATCCTTGCTCTATTACAAAAATACAGGTTCTGTTGAGTAATCAAGATAATTTTATATAATCATTCTGTATAAGATTTTTAAACTTCAAACTACTCTGTAAATTACCTATTGACTAATTTTAAAAATTTGCTCAATTGCTCAGTAGAACCTATATTTTAATATACAGTGGCCTATAATATTATTGTAAACACTTTTTAAAAATTTATACAGAGTTAAATATGTAAAATATTAAGCTAAAAATTAAATTATAAATTTATTAAATCTATATTTTTTAAATAAAAAAAGTTTACAAAATTCTATATGTAGTTTTTAAAATAATCAAGTTTAAGTAAAATTTTAAATTTTTATATTAAACTGATTTTTTAAATTTTAATGTAAATTAGAGTTGTCACCCCTCAAGCAGCAGGTTTAGAGTTTAAATCCCAGAGATGATAATATTGAAAAATAGATTTGTGTTTGGTATAATCATCTGCTATATCAATTGTTTAGTACACTATCTAGAATAAGAACTTTGGCATATAAAATCCAGATAATTGGGATAATCAATATCTATTTGGAAGCCCTGAGTAGGAAAATAGCTGAAACCTTCAATGGTATTATAGAAAAGATCAAATTTGGAAGTTAGAACCAAAACTGATAAACCAAGCAACATAAGATTCTTAAGTAGGGAAATCTGCTAACCAAACTGCCAATTTGGGAACCTTGGAACTTGCAGTGGATATACCAGCTACACCAACCAAATTACTGACCTTGGAAAAGTTAATAGCAGGGGCCCTACTCTGGCAGACTGTAGGATTGGAAGTTTTGGGTCTAGCAGCACTAATAAAAAAATATTTGGGTACTCCAGAGAACTAGATACCATGAGTTAGAAGAAAAGAACACATTCTACAGAAGTGTATACCAAGGTGAGATAGGCCAAAAGGCACCTAAAGCCAGGCCTAGGTCTAACCTTCTGGGTTGCTAGTTGGAAGTAAGGGAAAGATTTGTTAGGAAATAACAAAAAAAGAAAGTTTGAATGTTGGTATTGGTGTAGAAAATGAACCTTATAAGGGCATAGCAGTCACTAAGATATATTACAAGTAGAATCTTTAAAGACTGTAAGGACTAGGCTGGCCAAAATAGAGTATGGAAAACTCTAGTAGGTTTATCTCAAGGATACTTGTGTGTCTACTTATTGGAGGAATACAAGCCGGGAATTAGTTAGTGCAAAACCTATGATAAGGTGCAGACATCCTAAGGCAAGACTCCAAATTCTAGTGTAACTAACATATGTTAGCACATGAGTTACCAGAGTAGTGTTGTAAATGGTTATAATCAGATGGTTTATATGTGTACCTCCATTACCCTTATGTCAAGAAAATTCCGGGCTGAAGATCAGTGTAGATCCTTTCTGATCTAATTCCGGAGCCAAAACATTAAATTTCTTTAAAATTCTAGCAAAGATTTCTCAGTAACCATTCGATCGAATTTAGTGAAGCGGTTTATTTTGATTCTATATATTTGTAAAATTAAAATAAAAAAAGGTTCATTGAATTTGGCTTAGTGGTTGTCGAGAAACCTTCGCTAGAAGTTTTGAAAAAGCTTGAAATATAAAAAAAAACGGCAAATTTTTTCTTTTTGAAATTTTAAACGATGATTTCTCAACTCCCATCTATCTAAATTCTATGAAAATTTTTTTATTTTGATTCTGCATGTATGAAGGATTAAAATAAAAAAATTTGCCGAATTTGAATAAGAAATATCGATTAAAAGCTAAAAAAAAGTTTGCCGCAGCTTTTTTATTACGGATATCTAAATTTTGATGAAGATAACTCGGCACTTATCTAATCAAATTCGATTAACTTTTTTTATATTAATTCTATGAGATTATAGATTAAAAAAAAATTTTGATCGAACATGATCAGGTAAGTGCCGAGTAATCTTCGTACAGATTTTAGATATCCGTAAAAAAAAGCTGTGGCCAAATTTTTTTTAACTTTTAATCGATATTTCACAACATCTATCTATTCAATTTCAGTTAATATTTTTTTTTTTTTTTAATCTTGCAAACTTGCGGAATCAAAACAATAAATATTTTATTGAAATGGATAGATGGTTGTTAAGCAATTATCAATTAAAGTTTTAATAAATAAATTTATTGCAACATTCTTTTTCTTACAAAACTTTAAACGATGTTTTCTCAACATCCATATATTCAAATTCAATAATTTTTTTTATTTTGATTCTGTATGTATGTAAGATTTAAAATAAACCAAATTTTACTAAAATGAATAGTCAAGTATCGATTAAAAGCTGGAAAAAAAATTTGGCGCAGCTTTTTTTTTTACGGATATCTAAAATTTGATGAAGATTACTCGACACTTACCTGATCATATTCGATTAAATTTTTTTATTTTAATTCTATAATCACATAGAATTAAAAATAAAAAAGTTTTGATCGAATTTGATAAGGTAACTGCCGAGTTATCTTCGTTCAAATTTTAGATGTCCGTAGTAGAAAAAAAACTGCGGGCAAAATTTTTTTTTTAACATCTGTCTATTCAAATTCGATCAAAATTTTTAATTTTAATCCTATGTACTTGCAGAATCAAAATAAAAAAATTTTCATTGAATTTGGATATATGGGTGTTGAGAAATCGTCGTTTAAAATTTCAAAAAGAAAAAATTCAAGCTTTTACAAAACTTCTAGCGAAGGTTTCTCGATAACCACTAAACCAAATTCAATGAATTTTTTTTATTTTAATTTTATAAATATATAGAATCAAAATAAAAATGTTTTACTAAATTTGATCAAATGGTTACTGAGAACTCTTCGCTAGAAGTTTAAAGAAATTCAGAATTTTCGAAAGGATTTTCAATTTAATTGATTCTGATTGGTGAATATTGAACAACTACATCAGGGCGTAGGATCGATTTTCCGTTCACGTGATTTTCCGATGTCAATTAGCCAATTAAAAGTCAGATCTGGTGTAACGTAAAAAATCAAAACAAACGTTTGCTTTGCAAAAATCGCATTTATCTCAAAATTTAGACTAGTTAATTTTTTCGTTCGAAGACATTTGACATCGGAAAATCACGTGAACGGAATTTCGACCCTACGCCCTGTCAAAATTTAAGGGAACCCAACGGGATAGTTACGTACGTACGTACGTTGTAAAGGGTAAAACGTGGCTGTAATGAATTTTTTCGCGCATAGTAGATCAGATGCATATTAGGTTTAGAAGCCGTGTACATTTTATATGTACTGTACATGGAAGCCATGTACATTTTGTACATAGTGATCAACGCGAATATAGCATAGTGAACATAGTCACTATGTATCTATTAGTAGCATAGAAATTATAAATATGATGCCTTTGGCATCTATAATAAAGGAGCTAGTCAGTCAGTGAGTTAAGTAAAAGTCTGTAGAACTCATTATAGTTCGACTCATAGAGAGTCAAGTATACTGCTTTAAAGTTTCGCTCCAATTACCCTCCCGACAAACCAAATTTAGTAGTCTAAAACACGTGATCCCTAAGTAGAGCCTCGTGACGTAATCCAGAGCTCTATTAGACCCTAATAACTCGGACCAAGTCTTCCACGCCTCTTTCGTGCTTACCACCATTAGGGTTCAGTAGAGTTCGGTGGTTTAGAGTATTGCTTAGATTAGTTTAGTGGTAGTTGATATCCGTATTGGACACATTTTGTGATTCTGGATCAGTGACCACTTTTACAATGTACGTATGTATCTAGTGTCACATGTGATAGATGATTCATTTCTCATTTAAGTCAATTATTTTTTAAAAACCAAAAAATATATTCGATGAAATAAACTACTTTTACATTGCCAATGTATTATTTTTTCGACAAATGCATAATCTTGAGTTCAGTTCGTTCGACAACAATTTGCACGGCCACTTTTTATTAATAATTTATGTAATTAATAAAATTTTGTTCAAATCGAAAACCGGGTGTCCTGATTATTACGAGTTGGGAGTTCTTGAATAATATGAGCTGGGTGTTATTGAATATTATAAGTTTGAAAGTTGATTTTTATTGTAGGTTTAAATTTTTTTTTTTAGAATATCTAAGCACTGTCATAACGATTTCTATTTTCACCTTCAACGAAAATACGAAGATAAAATTCAACCCTATTACCACCAGCGGAATCCCAATAATAATCACTATCAAAGCATGGCCCAGAGTTATAAATTGCTCGACCCAAATATTTTATTCGACCTAGAATTAGTTTTGATTGGTGCTATTCAACGAAAAAAAACTCTTCGTAATAATTAAGTTCTCGCCCTGTGTTCTTATATGGTTTATTACACCCAATAGGATTATATCCTCATCCATACTGTACCTTCAACTTTTATAACAATAATGACATTTTTTATTTTATTATATAATTTCCCAAATACCTTGATCGTAAAACCATAAAGTTGTAAAGATTGTTTGCTACTGAATATCTTCTAGTTCTATTATCAATCCATGATGCAAATTCTGCTCATCGTCTTGTTAATAACTTTTGAAATTTCATATATTGCCCTAAGTGGTATTAAAACTATATGAGGCGGAAGAACCTTTGATATTATTCGGCCATTCGGATACTTAAGTTTATTGGGTAATATCTTTCCAGAGATCTTGTTCCAAAATTTGTTTATATGGTTGTACATTATTAGTAATATTATCTTTTGATATTTGAAAATAGTGGATAAGAAAGAGGTAAACAATTTGTAGAGTTGTCTTTAAAGATAGAATATTTTTATTTGACCAATCCTTAAAATGATTCGATAAAACAGAAATTTGTGCAATGTGATTACAAGAATAGCAAGTACAGTAACAGAATCTTCACAGCAACTCATGTTAAAATCACGATAGAAACCACAAGCACCCAGAAAATGTGCACCGGATTGTGTTCTGATGATGGTCCGGAAAATATCTTCGAATTTTTACGTTTTTTTTTCTTTTTACTAAGACTTTATTTTTTTTCAGTTATAGCGATAATATAAAGCAATATTTAATGCAATTTACATATTTAATGCATAGAATAATATTAATAAACTTGAATTTCGACATTATAATAGTTATTTCTTTTTAACTATTTGGTTTGTTTTCTGTGACGTTCTTCGATAGTTTATGTACTCTTTTTGCAATTGATCATTCATTATGCTCTTCATTTCAAATTGATCGATATTTTCTTTCTGAATATTCGTTGAAATTTAGTGAAATAGGTAAGACGCTAACTTGTCTATCGATAGAGATTCGGATTTTCGTATCCTTCTTGAAATATTCAATGTCAGAAAGAAGTTGGCTATTATTGTTAACTTACTAATGATAAATTGAAAACTTTTCAATAGATATAATATGCTTATTGGATATTCGTTGCTACTTAGTAATTCTGGGTTGTTATTAATTAAATTTTAAAATACCAACCTAATGTTAATATGATCGAACATTGCTTATTTTCACATTTGGCTATTATAGCTTCAACTTGTGACTCATAAGCGACGAAAGTACCGTATATTCCCGAAAATAAGCTACTCCGAAAATAAGCTACCCTCTTTTCTTGGAAGAGAAACATAAGAAACTTTTTTATTCCGAAAATAAGCTACCCCGATAATTTTTTAAAATCCGGAAGTAGTTTCTATATAAAAGTCAAAATTCTACTAAGTAAATCGATAAAGTCACTTAATGGAAGTTGTTCAGGATGTAAAAGACACATATCCTAAAGGTTTCAAGCAAATCGGAGAACTTTTTACTAAGATGTTTTTGCACTTTACTTTTGATCGTAAAATGCAAAAATATCTTAGTAAAAAGTTTTCCGATTTACTTGAAACTTTTAAGATATGTGTATTTTTAGAACCTAAACAACTTCTATTAAGTGATGTTTATCGATTTACTTAGTAGAATTTTGACCTTTAAATATAGAAACTACTTTCGGATTTTAAAAAATAAGAAAAAATCAACTTTTCAAAATTGTACCCAAAAATAAGCTACCCCATGCTTTTTTGCCCCAAAAAGGGGTCGTCTAAAGCCATGTACCCACATGACTTTTGTGTAAATCAACCAACCGGGATCGAGAAATTTTGTTTACACGAATCAGCTCGAAGAAGTTAAAAAAAAGAAAATGCAAAAATATAAAAAACAACAGTCTAAACCTGTATTGAAGCATTAGCAAAAAATGCTGGGGAGATGATTTTACCTATAAATCTACCATTTCCTTAACCACCGCCCTAACGCTAAACTATTTCTAATTCTGATTTTAATCAAAACTTCGAAAACTCACATGGGTACATGGCTTTAGCCATCCCCAAAAGAGGTAGCTTATTTTCGGGAATATACGGTATTTGGCGAAGTGACATAGGTTTATTTGATATATTCTATTATTTTGTTTAGCTAAGTCCTAATATGATGATTCTTGCATGTAATTAACGAAATAAAGCTTACGATATAAAATACATGCTTATAACAAATTTTGCATCGCTTTTATTTTTTGCAAGAAAAAAACTACCCTGAAAACCATTATTGATTATTATAATTTAAATAATGACAATAAGATAGTTTATTATCGGGGAATTAGGAGAATAAATGTTTATGAGTTATAACGTAATATGATGAACACTACCAACACTCCGTTTTTTTTTTTTTTTATTGAAGCGAAGAAGAGTCGCTTTTATAGTTTTTACATGCTTATCTCAATACAGGTTTTAAGGTTGAACTTCGTAGTGAAATGGCATAAATTCCCGAAGTGCTATTAATGGAATTAATGGAAGTAATTCCATTACTGTCACCAATACCATAAAAGGAATAAAGGCCGTTAAAGGAATAAAGGCCATAAAGGGATAAAGGCCATAAATGGAATAAAGGCCATAACGATAAATGGAATAGAGGCCATAATTGGTACAAATAACGAAGTGAACTTTACAAAATAAGGTAATGATTTTCTATGTCAACTTCGTATACTAACTAAAAATCCCTATAACCAACTAGAATAGAAATAAAACTACTAACAACTGAAGTAAGGTATCACTAAAATAGAAAACTAGTCCCTCGGGAGCCCCTCACAACGTACGTACGTAAATACAAAATTTGTTTCTTGTTCCGAAAGCTTTCCAGACGATCATCCGATCCCAACCTGGTACACATGTCGCAGAAATACGGTAATATATTAATAATTAGTCTTATATATAATTAGTTTATAAAATAAAAACAGAATAAACATGCTATTTATAATCAAATATCTATAATTATATTTATACAATGCAAAAAAAAAAAAAAAACTACTGTAAATATTTCTATTTATAAATTATATATTTAAAATTTTTTTAAATTTTTTTAAAATATTTATAGTTGTTTAATACGTACAAATGTAAAGAATTAATAATGATATAAAAGTAATTTCAAACTGTTACCTCTTAAATAAGAATTGTTGTTATATGAAGATAAGTTAGTAGAAATATATCAAATTTTGTTTAATAAAACTATTTTAAACTCTATATAAAGATAACTAAACTATAACAAAACTAGTATAAATCTTTTATAATAAATTTTAAAAATTTAATAGATTGACTTAAAAATTTTTATTAAATTTGATAAGCTATTGCTAAAGTTCTTTTTTGATTAAGTTTTAAATTTTTTTGTTAATTTACTCCGTAAAAATGTATGTATATTTCTCTGTAATATTCTATGGTTTTATTAGTAAAATTAATATCATTTAACTAAATTGATCCAAATCTTGGACTTGCTCTATCATCATTAATATCTGTTATTTCTAATTCATACATTCCACTATCTATAAAAAGAATTAATAAATACTGCTAAATATAGCATAATAGAATTAATTTTTTTAAAAAAATAAATTTATAATTACCTTTAGAAACAATTTTGGATGAAATATAGCTACTTATATAATGTAAATAATGTGATTCATTATATACTTGCATATCTTCATTTTTTATATTTGGTAATTTATCAGATTCATCTAATTCTGATAAAATATTCTCGCTACTCTGCCATTCGGTAAAAATATTATAAATTTCTGTTGCTGTTGGTCGTTCATTTGGTTCTGCATTCCAACATTTCTTTATTAAATCTGTATAACACTTTGCAGTATTATCGCAAATATTTGGTCGTAAACCATTCCATACTTTTATTTGAAATTGCAATGTTGATTTTTGCTCAAAAGGTACGGGTTTACCATATAAAATTTCCCACAAGATTATACCAAATGAATAAATATCCGATGCTTTAGTATATTGTTGATTAATCAAAACTTCAGGAGCAATATATGGTAAAATTCCACAAATTCTATCAGATTTTGATTTTAAAGCAATATTAGCCGATATCGAAAACCCTAAATCTGCAATATATGCGCTTTTAAAAGTATTGAGTAGTATATTTCCACTATGTAAATCACGATGAATAAGGTTATGAGAATGAATTATCTTAAGATCAAATGCAATACATTGTAGCAAGTTTAATTTATCCTTCCAATCCATTTGTGCTATAGTATGTAGATTTTTACGCAAACAACCTTCTGAAGCATATTCCATGACAAGTATATAATCCTTAGAAACTTTATTCCTAGATATACCGAAGCATTTTAAAAAAGTTGGATCTTTAAAACCAATATCGCAATACGCTTTTAGCTTATTTATTAAATAAAATATAATACAGTCAAAATTATTAATATAAATACTAAATCATGAAAAATATAAATAAAAAATATTTGGTAAAACTTACCTCTCTTATAAATTCTTCTTTATAATCATTTGATTTATGAATTAATTTAAGAGCAACTGGTCTGATTAAACGTTGATTTTCATCATACCATCTAGCAAAATATACAGTTGCAAATCCACCTCTACCTATTTCTCTAATATCTTTAAATTCGTTATAAGAAATCCAAAGTAATTGATATCGACTATTTTCGATCAATAAATTTTTCAAATCATCTTCAATTTCAGAATTATGTATCCACTCATTTGTATAATTCGTAACTATTAATTATTTATAAAATTTTAGTTAAAAAATAAAATAAATTAATAACAATAATTTATAATTGATTTGATATAATACCTAACGTTAAATCCTTTTCCCTAATCAATGATTTAAATGAGTAAAATTATTAAATAAGTACATAGTTTACGTATATACCGATATATAATGACCAAGTATTTTAATTTGTTGCATTGAAGACGTGCACTTTCCTAGAACTGCCAATCGAATACCAAGATCAAGTGTAAACAATCGTTAATTTAAAAAATCATTTATGGCTCGAAATTTCTCTTGTGAAATCATCTCAAAAATTTTATGACATCGCTCTAATCTTATTTTAATTATAACTTTGAGTTTTTACGCTTTTTTGATTTCAATTACACTTGATCTTGTTGTATACTTCTTATGTGTGTACCTAGCCATTTCATATATGCTATTGGGTCAGTTCTAATACATGATACACAAACTTGCTCACCTCCTTTCGGAGTTGAGCGAAATTTGTGTATCACGTTTAGAACAAGGCGCATAAAAATGGCTAGATGCTTAAGTCAGAAATATACAATGATCGAGTTATTGGTCAAGTTGTTAATGACAATTGCTGATTTATTCACAGCGGATGCTACGTTATGACGGTGGCCAAGATCCAATAATCAGTTATCATAAACAACGTGACCAATAACAAGTATTATAATTGGATTGTTACATCACAATACACCTGCACAAATTTAAACTTAATATTTACCTTTGATACCAGCATTTGGCTTTTTCAAGATCTCTTCTTATTCCAATTCCATTTCGATAACATTCTGCAACTTTTGACATTCCACTAGCGTATCCCATAATTGCAGATTTCTCATAGTAAATGAAAGCCTTGTGCTCATCCTTTTCAACTCCATTTCCTGTTTGATAACAATTTCCAACAGAAAATGTTCCTTCGGCATTCTCCATTTCAGCAGATTTCTGATAATAAACGAATGCCTTATTTTTATCCTTTTCAACTCCAATTCCATAAGAATAACAATATCCAATCATATATGTTCCACTAGCGTTTCCCAACTCGGCAGATTTTTGATAATAATTAAAAGCCTTATGTTCATCCTTTTCAACTCCGATTCCATCCTCATAACAGTTACCAAGCGTAAGTAATCCATCAACGTTATCCATCTCTGCAGATTTCTTATAATAAATGAAAGCCTTATGTTCATTCTTTTCAACTCCAATTCCATGTTGATAATAATATCCAACACTAAATGTTCCATCAGAGTTTCCCATTTCTGCAGATTTTTGATAGTAACTGAAAGCCTTACTTTCATTCTTTTCAACTCCAATTCCATTTTCATAAAAATATCCAATATTATATGTTCCTTTAGCGTCACCCATATCTGCAGATTTTTGATAATAAATAAATGCCTTATGTTCATCCTTTTCAACTCCTATTCCATTAAAATAACAGTTGCCAACATAAAATGTTCCATCAGTACCGTTCATCTCTGCATATTTTTGATAGTGAATGAATGCCTTATGTTCATTCTTTTCAACTCCAATTCCATTTAGATAACAATATCCAACATTTTTTGTTCCATTAGCATTTCCAAACTCTGCAGATTTTTGATAATAAATAAAAGCCTTATGCTCATCCTTTTCAACTCCAATTCCTTCATCATAACAATATCCAACATTAAACATTCCATCAGCGTTTTCCATCTCTGCAGATTTTTGATAATAAATAAAAGCCCTATGTTCATCCTTGTTAACCCCAATCCCATGAAGATAACAGTTGCCAAGTGTAAATATTCCATTAGCATTTCCTATCTCTGCTGATTTTTTATAATAAACGAATGCTTTATGTTCATCCTTTTCAACTCCAATTCCAATATGATAACAATATCCAACATTGAACATTCCTTTGGCATTTCCCATTTCTGCGGATTGTTTATAATAAATGAAAGCCTTATATTCATCCTTTTCAACTCCAATTCCATGATGATAACAATATCCAACATTAAATGTTCCATCAACGCTTCCCATCTCTGCAGATTTTTGATAATAAATGAAAGCCTTATGTTCATCCTTTTCAACTCCAACTCCATGATAATAACAATACCCAACATTAAATGCTCCATCAGCATTTCCTATCTCCGCAGATTTTTGATAGTAAATGAAAGCCTTATATTCATCTTTTTTAACTCCAATTCCTTTTTCGTAAAAATATCCAATAATAATTGTTTCGATATCGCTTCTCATTTTTTCAGATTTTTGATAATAAATGAATGCCTTATTTTCATCCTTTTCAACTCCAAGTCCATTAAAATAACAATATCCAACATTATATAATCCTTTAGCATTTCCCATCTCTGCAGATTTTTGATAATAAATGAATGCCTTATGTTCATTCTTTTCAACTCCAATTCCATGATGATAACAATATCCAAAGCTATTTGCTCCATCAGCATTTCCCATCTCTGAAGATTTCTGATAGTAAATGAAAGCCTTAAATTCATCCTTTTCAACTCCAATTCCATGACGATAACAACATCCAACATTATATGTTCCATCAGCATTTCCCATTTCTGCAGATTTCTGATAATAAATAAAAGCTTTATGTGCATCTTTTTCAACTCCAATTCCTTTTTCATAACAATACCCAACATTTTTTGTTCCATCAGCGCTTCCTATTTCTGCCGATTTCCGATAATAAATGAAAGCCTTATGTTCATCCTTTTCAACTCCAATTCCATGACGGTAACAATATCCAACATCAAGTATTCCATCAGCGTTTCCCATCTCTACAGATTTTTGATAATAAATAAATGCCTTATGTTCATCTTTTTTAACCCCAATTCCTTTTTCATAACAATATCCAACATTTTTTGCTCCAATGGCGTATCCCATCTCTACAGATTTCTGATAATAAATAAATGCATTACTTTCATTCTTTTCAACTCCAATTCCATTTAGATAACAATATCCAACATTGAACATTCCTTTGGCATTTCCCATTTCTGCGGATTTTTTATAATAAATGAAAGCCTTATGTTCATCCTTTTCAACTCCAATTCCATGATGATAACAATATCCACAACTATTTGTTCCATCAGCGTTTCCCATCTCTGCAGATTTTTGATAATAAATTAAAGCTCCATGTTCATCCTTTTCAACTCCAATTCCATGACGATAAAAATATCCAACAGTTTTTGTTCCAAAAGCATTTCCCATCTCTGCAGATTTTTGATAATAAATGAAAGCCTTATGTTTATCTTCTTCAACCCATTTACCACAATAATAACAGCTTGCAAGAATGAATTGAATTCTAGGATTTGTATGATTATTTAAGCAAAATTTGATAATGTCATCTGGATTTTGTTTTTTGTTTAATAAAAATTGTTCTAATATTTCAAGAATTGGACGGATGTTTTGACCTTTCAATCTTTCTTTATCATATATATTATACATTTCTTCAATAATTTCATTAAGAAAATCCTGTGACTTGTTATCTTCCAAATGAAATTGATTAACATTGTTGGTTAATTGATTAATATCCGATAAACTGTCGATCTGTTCTGGCTGCTTTTCGATTATATTATTATAAATTGACATCTTTTCTTAAGAAAGAGAGTGTTGTTATGTACATATTAAACATTAAATTTATTGAAGATGTGTATTACGTTGTGCAGCGTTTATCTATGTCTTTAGGGGCAATTGCCGCATGCAAGGCTAAAAATCTTGACAAATGTGAAAGGATCTGCAAAAAATAATCTAAAAACCGTATTTTTTTGGAAATTTTATATAAACAATAAGCGAACTAAAACCTTACCTATCTATAGATATTTCGTAGTCTCACATGCATATTGTAACATCTCCCAACAAATTGGTACGTACGTACTAAAGATGGGTGACAAAATTATTTTGCAATGACGAAGCCACTTCTTCAATTGTTTCATAATGGCGAAATGTTGGTGATTGGCGAAACTATTGACGACGGTGAAGCTCCTGACAATTGACGAGCCTCGACGAAATTATATCGGTTTTTTCTCACGATAATCGTACCCTTATAAGATTTAATTGATTAACTTTCACATATACGTTCATGAACTAAGTAATAGCTTTGACGTGAATACTGTACAAATTAAATTAATATGTTAGAATACACACGATCATTTTTTTATATGTCAATATATATATATATTTAATATGAATTTCGCCATAATTCTGATAATAGATTGCTATAAAACTCATAATAATCTACTTTTGGAATTGCGAATACTATTAGTTGTCAATATGTACGAATATATACGTGGGTTAATGATGACGATAATTATCAAGTAATATATTAAAATTCACACAGAACGTATTCTGTAGTGGTATTTAAGATCCATAGTATCGCGATTGTTAAAACCCACAGAATACAGTACGCAGTAAGGTTTGGGTTTGTGATAAAATTTTTTAGACTAACTTACGATAGAAATATTAATAATATAAGAAATTTTTTTACAGTAATTCACAATAGAAGTCATGATAATTTTAATAAACTAACTTAACCATAACTACTTATTATATGTCAAGTAAGTTTGTTTTATAGTAACACACAATAGAAATCATGATAATTACTAATAAAAATTAACACCTTTTTGTTATTACTGGAATAGTGAGTAAGTTCTTTATTCGATAGAGATCACAATAATTTATTCCAATATAAACCAACTCAACCTTAACTGTATACAGTACTGTATATCACTGAAATAAAGAATAAATTTTATAAATAAATTTTTGTAATAGTGATACAAACTAGCTCAATTTTAATCACATATTTTTGCCACTAAAGATGATGATTTTAATAAACTAACTTAACCAAATACTGTATTCATTGGAATAACAAGTTTGTACCAAAATTTTTACAAAAACATTTTGATTCCAACACAAACCAACTTAACTACATACGTATTATGTGTCAAGTAAGTTTTAAGTTTTGTAACATAATTTTTTATCGTAACTCAAATAATAATAACTCAAATACAAATTTAATTACATATTATAAGTTTTAGAATACCACTAGTTATAGGAATTTAAAATATATTAAAGCCTAAGTTTTTATATTAATAAAGTTTTCTTTAAGGTTGCCGGTATTTCCACCATCACGAAGTACATTTTTTTATAAAATTTACATAGCTCTATCAAGTTATATAAATGTTAAATAAAATTTTTATTTAGGTTTACAAACCCAATGTAGACTTACATAGTTAGAATTTTTATATATAATTTAATATAATATTTATATAGATGTTATTTATTATTTATATAAATATAAAAATTACATAAAAATGAATTAATTTACTTTGGCTATTTCTCAAAAATGGCTAAAGTAATTAGTGTTTGATATGCTAAGTAAAAATGTTCAGCAGACCAGAAAACACTCCCCAAACCCCTAATTTAAGCTTTAAAATCCATTTCTAGCTTTAATATTTAAGTTGAAATTTTTCTGAAATTTTACATAACTCTACATAGATATATACATAGATTTATATAAATATCTATGTAAATCTACATTGGGTCTATAAAGCTACATAAAAATTTTACATAACTCTACATAAATATTCTACGTAACTCTACATAAAAACAACTTTGTGATGACCCTAGTTTGGTAGTTCCACACCCTATGTAGATCATCATTTTTTAAAATTTTAATCAAAGGGAGCTCGATAATTACCAACCAAATTTGATAAAATTTTTTTATTTGAATTCTACAGAGCTGTAGAATTCAAAAAAAATAAAAAATCATCGAAATTGGTTGCGTAGGTGTTGAGATACCTTCGATCAAAGATATGTAAAATTTTGCTGCAGCTAATATTTTTGATAGACGTTTCATTAAATTATTGATCGAAGGTATCTTAGCATCCGCCTGACCAATTTCAATGAGTTTTTTATTTTAATTGTACAGAACTGTAGAAGTCAAACAAAAAAATTTCATAAAAGTTGGTTGGGCCTTTGATCAAAGTAAGCTTTTGCCACTTTGATAACGTTTAAATTTTTCTAAATCTTTGATCAAAGGTATCACAGTACTCATCCGACCAATTTCGAACAATTTTTTTATTTGAATTCTACAAAACTGTAGAGGTCGAGTAAAAAAAATTCATCAAAATTGGTTGTGTGGGTGCTGAGATACCTTCTTTCAAGTTATGTAAAATCTTTCCGCAGTAAGATTTTGATAAACGTTTAAAATATTTTAAATCTTTGATCGAAGGAGTCTCATCAACCACCTGACCAATTTTGATGAATTTTTTTTATTCAAATTCTGCAGTTCGGTAAAATTCAAGTAAAAAAAAAATTTTATCAAATTTAGTTTGTTAGTTATCGATCTATGTAGGGGTGTGATAATACATTGAGTACCCTTATGTTCTGCAAATCCGGGCTTCCGATCCGATCAAAATTTAGATAGTTCAATATTACAGTTGTTTTTTTATACTGTATAAAATAATAATCCTATACGTAAATTTTGTTCTGAAAAGTTTTACTTAGAACCCTAAAGCAGGTTATCATAGTAAAATTTTGCGTTAGGTACGGGCTTTAGTTTTTTCTTTGTTTTTGTTACACGAAGATCTTCATTATTTTATTGGTTCCGACCTATACGGAGAGGTCCGGATTTGCAAGACATCCTAATACATTGAAGCTAGGTGCTCATAGACAGAAGTTTGTCTGATTGGCTAATTTTATATCGATTTGCAAATCTACACGTGACAATTATCGTATTGTCGTTATTTAGAGGTTTGGCCTGAATTAAGCTTAATTTAGGCCGAAATTTGTAATTTCACCCCTGCGCGTTATTTCGCGACAATACGGTAACCAATCAAATTACACAATTTTTATTTGTTATTTTACAATATTACAGACTAAAAACGAAAACTTCAAGAAAAAAGTTTATAAGAACCAGTAAAAATACTGATTATATACATATAAAGGATAGGTGAATATATGTAGGGATGCACCGGTCCAGTCCGGTCCATCCCGGTCCTTAGTAAGACCGATTACATAGTACTTACGGTTCGATTCGGTCCCAGTTCATGGTCCCAAAACGGTCTTCTATATACGGGTAATTTTATTGTGATTGGTCAATTTTTTTACTAAATATAACTGAGCGTTTTTAACTTACTCATATATATTACCATATTAAAGAAAAAAGCATTATTAGAAATGTTGTAGATCACACTCTAACTTCTTAATTTCTTATAGCGGTTTTATAGTCGACTTAGGAAGAAAAGTATTAACCAAAGCAAATTACAAAAGCATCGTACCGGCTTATTTGAATCTTAGAAAGTAGATCAGAAGTAAGAAAAGTCAAATGCATTTACAAGAATACTCCCATGAACTATAATCACCTTGAATCAAAGAAAAGCATTCGACTTTTTCGGTCTTATTTGTAATTAACTTAGATCAGAGGCTTGACTTCTTTGGATCTTACTAGTAATCTACATAGACCAGAGGCTCGATTTACTGATAATCAACTTAGATCAAAGGATATAGGAAGGGTAAAGCATTATATAATAGATATATATGTAAGGTTTTTTAGTCAACTAAAGAAGTATGGCTAACTGGTTTAAAAACAATAACTTCGCGGAAATCATAGCAGACTGTAAGAGTGTATAACTGGAGAAATCATTTAGTAAGCGATTTTACAATTCTTGTTTTTAATATTCTCTAAATACAATAATACAATTTATTAACTTTTATCTTTTGTAAATATGTTTCATTTAATTCACTTGTAGTTTAAGGTAATGTATTTTGTAAAGTTATAACTTATAGAGCTTTTTATTGTTCAATAAATAATAAAATCAAAACTTTATCTAATATATATATAGGAACATAAATAGAGATAAATTTTCTAACACTAATGGCGCCAATAACCCATCTAAAAAATCTCTAACTTTATTGCTGTATTTTGTCGATGGCCAAATGGCTATATTGATTACTAAATTATTGCCCTAAAATGTAAGTTATTAGCAAAAAAAAAAATTTTTTTTTAGAAAATGTGATTAATTTAACTTGCCAGTTATGAATTAATTTCTTGTATCCAGCTCTTCAAGCATAAGATCGCCCTTGCCATTTCTTCATCCAACCTATTCCTTGATAGAATGATGGTTTGTCCAGCAATCAAAAAAGCCTGCTCAGAGGCTACACTTGTTGCTTGGATACACAAATAGTCTCTGGCAATAAGACTCAATCTTGAATATTTACGCTGCTTCGCCTGCCACCAAATGAGTGGATCTACCTCATCCTCCAAAGGTAAAGCTAAGTATCTTTCTAATTCATCTCATATGCAGTTCATCGTCAGCAATGAAAAATCTGAAGTATCTTCTTGTAACGGGGAGTCAGATGAGTGTAACTGGCAAAAATAATTTCGCGTATTTGATAGATCATTAGAAGAGGGC
This sequence comes from Dentiscutata erythropus, assembly GCA_910591965.1. Lineage (NCBI taxonomy): Eukaryota > Fungi > Glomeromycota > Glomeromycetes > Diversisporales > Gigasporaceae > Dentiscutata > Dentiscutata erythropus. Next base: position 1,687 of record CAJVPY010001284.1, on the reverse strand, counting down.
ATGGTTAGGTTTGATATTTCTGAAGAATATCCATTAAGGTTTGATATTAAATTTATTGCCTTAGTTTTTTTATCCATACTTTTAAATACAGTTATTTTTATTCTCGGGTCAAGTAATGATGAAACTTGAAAAGTTTCATCTAAGATTGGCCAGTAGTTATTTAATTTTTGATAAATCGCATTTGCTACTTGTTTTTAAGAGAAATTGGTATTATCCTTATATCTTGACAAATAATCTTGAATACCAAGAAAAACAAATCAAACATCACCATGCATTGGATAACTCGAAGCAGAAAGAAGTCTAGTAGCACATTCAATTGGCTCTAAAAGAACCATTGTATCTTTTATTTTTAGTTAGTAAATTGTTAATTTGTTTAAAAAAAAAAAAATTTACATCAATATTAGCACGATCATGTTCATCTGGACATTTTTGACAAACTATTTGATCATCTGCTGCAAGCATGGTTAGGGGAGATTCTATTTTTTCCCACTTATTCAGCATATAATAGGTAGAATTCCACCTGTGTTTAAAGTCTAGCTCAGGCGCTAAATAATCAACACCTTTCATTTCACATAATTTTTTTAAGTTATTGATTGTAGAATGCGAAGATTTGATATAAGACATTAACGACCGTACTTTGATAATCAATACATCAATCAAATCAATTTTTCGACAAACTGCCAAGTTTAACACATGCGCGGCACACCGATAGTGAGAAAAATCAAAATTATTAAAATCTTCCTCAAGTTCTTCTGCCACAATTGTACCACACAAGATCATCGAGGATGCATTATCCATAGTTAGAGCCAAAGTTTTTTCAGATATACAATTTTCATCTAAAATATCCATTATGTCATTAACAATATTAATTCCCGTGTGCCGTTCTTTCATTGGAATGATAACATTTTAATTTCCAAGACATGTCAACATAATGAATTGTGAGGCTTAAGAATGATGTACCATTTGATGCTGTCCATAAGTCTGAGGTAAATGCCACTTTTCCAGGAACTTGATTCAATGTTAACTTAACTTCATCTTTTTTTTTTGAAATAGCTCGATTACTTGGTTCTTTATTGTATTTCTGCTAGGAAATTGGTATCGTGGGTCAAATTTAAAAATCATTTTTTGCCATTTTTCTTCTTCAACAACACTAAATGGTTGCATGTTACAGACAATTTATCTTACAACTAAATTATCTCTTTCTTTATGTTCTATTTCCAGATGAGGGTTTTGATTTAAGAGCTTCTGCCCCTGCTTTGGTGCTATAATATCATGCTTATCTAATAAATGATGCCTTAGCGTCGAGGTTGCAGATGTCGATAAAAATACTTCACTACACATTTTACAAACAGGTAAACCTGGATTGTCCTTTGTCTCTTCATCAAAATAGGGCCACACAGGTGATTTACGCTTCTTGGCTAAATGTGATTTACAAGAAGAAATATTTTGCAATTCGTTTTGCTCACTTTGGTTAGATAAAGAAGAATCTTCTTCTTCTTCTTGCTCGTCATTAGGAATATCTGGGTCTGGGGTAACTTCATAATATTCATTTCTTTGGATAACATCCATCTTTAAGTGTAGTATCTAATGATACCATAATTAAGTTTGCAAAAAAAGAATTATGATCAAAAGTCAATTAGGTTACTTAAATATAATTCATTATATACTTTCTAAGGTTTGAAATTAG
>CAJVPY010001283.1:0-20166 GCA_910591965.1 Dentiscutata erythropus | reverse complement strand
CTCACAACCCTAACACTAACCCTAACGCTAACCCTAACGTCCTAATCACTAAACTTTCTTAGTTTATTTACAAATGCGATTTCCTTTTTGGGTTTGTACCACTCGCAAAAATAAGTATTTCGGATTATACACATCTTCCCCTATAACAGTATAACCAGAGCTTTTCTTAGCACGTGATTTAATCGATCACAATTTTACCATTTTCATGCTAAACAAACTCTTTCTACGTCTCGTTTCGTTGTTCACAGATATAATAATAATACCAGAAACCCAATTACCAGCGCGTGAAGCTAGAAACAAAGACGATCCCGTAATCGTTGAAATTATTAAACAAAAATGCCAATATTATAAAAATAAAAATAGATTTTGCTTATCTTGTGAAACTTTTAAAAAGACGTAAATTTTCGTGAGAACCATTCCGGAAACAATTACGTTTAAACATTAATACCACGTGACTATCGAATATGAATTAGTATTATTTTAATTAATTAAATGACTAAAATCAGTGCGTAAAATGAACTGCAAAAAATTCTTTGCAACACTATGGACTGCATCTTTAGTTTAAACAGTTGAGGTAATTCGTTTAGCTTTAGTTTGCTTCTGAGATCACCTTCGCTACACCCAATTAGGCAAAGTTATTAATATATGCGTTTATGAATTATGAAATATGATGTAAATAACAAAAATTAAGCGATCAGATAGGATTTACCTGAAATGCTTTTAATGACAATCTCTTTCTACGGATCTTCGGCTGGTTTGTAACTGGACTTTTCTAGCAAAGGAAAACATCCGATTTCACACAATATTTAATAATAGCGATAGAGTGGTACTGTTCATCCAGAAATTATGGAAACACACGCGATTGTCAGATAAAATATAGTTTTTAAATTCTAGTTGTAAATATTGTCCTACTATTCTTTGAGATAATTGAATCTTATTTTGTCCATTCAGTCTCCGAATTATTTACAAAAATATCAAATTCCCCTTTTTCTTGATCTCCAATTTGGTTTCGAATCTCTTCCAAATTATTCCCCTGAACCCAATTCATTTAACTACATTTAAAAAAAATTATTAGCTTGCAATGAAAATTAATGTACATACATACAAGGTCAGTAAACTAACCTATATCGAGAATCTTTTTCTTTCTAGAAGCAATATTAACTCGAGCTCCATTTTCACCACCTATAATCAACACAACTTTGCCTTTTAAAGAGAACAAGTTGGAGGTCTGCAAATCACCCGACTATTTCTGTATTTTCTTTATTCAATTAAACCATGGAAGAAACAAAACTTTAATATACTCATGCGTGGAAAAATGATAATCAGTTCTATTTATGGAATCGGCTAATATCATATCCGCAGATTATATCACCACTAACTTTACAGTTTTAATGAAGTATAACGCTAGTAATAAAAAATTTTTTTTTACAATATGTACTGTACGCATCTCTGTACGTTATTCCGAAACGCCCATGTGCGTTATTTTTTGGCGTTATCTTTTTGAATCATACGATTTTTAAAGGATGCAATTTTCGGACTACAGTATCAATTTTATTTTTATTTCTCAAGAATGGCACAGGTAATCGTTTATATGATTTATAAAAAGTAATATCTGATACTTATAGGTTAGCAGCAAATAATTTTAGCAAAAAAATTTTCATTCCGGATCGTCGGTACTGTTTTTGATAGGTAATATCGATTTACATACTATATCAAAAATTAGAATTAGGGTTTGTTTTTAGAACCCTATCAGGAACAGTATTCCAATATTTTTTTAACCCCATCAAGAACAGTACTGCCGATCCATCAAGAATAGTATTTACGTGTAATTCTGTTAAAATAGATTTTTGCTTTTGTTACTTATATTTCTTATTAGCCAATCAAAATTAACGATTATGTAATCTTAAAATTTGATGCCATATTGCTGCTATACTGTAGTATGTATCACTTCTATAAGACGACCTCCTCTTTATTCAATTCTAGGACAACTAATTTATGGTCATCACCTAATAACTTATTTGTCACACTAATCATTAAGTCTAAGAATTTTATTTGAATACAATTCCTTTTTCATCAATTCCAAATTGAAATATGTCAACATCACTCGGATTATCGCTAGGTGTAGTTAATCTCCCATAAAAAAGGGATCTCGACAAGAAATCCACTTTCAAATTATTAGCCTCTTCTCGACAAACATTATACTGAGGGACTAATTGTCTATCTATGATAAATCTATATTTAACAAATGATTGCCAGGCTAAATGTGCAACAATCGGATAGCGCAAGTTGAGCGGAATTCGATCAATAGTCTCTGGTGGTGTTATTGCCCAATTTGTAGTTATAATGGTCACACCAGTTAACTCAATTATCTGCCTCAACACTTGAACATAATAATGAACATTGTTATTTTTCCATGTATCATTTGCGATTATACCAACCTCATCATAATTTTTATCTTCCCAATAAAACGCGTTAATTTGATCAATCATTAAGAAGGTGATTTCATAACCTTCGTTCTGTTGTAATTCCTTCATATATTTTGGTAAATCGAGTAAAGTCGCATAAAAACTTTCTGGTGAATTTGGTTTGAAAACTTGAATTCTCTTTAACGCGTTCTTTGCAATTGACTCGATTTCACTTTCGGTTGGGTTCCATATCTTATTTTCCTTCAAAGTTATTTCCACTTGTCTATGTAAATAATGTAACATCATCGAGTATAAACGTTGAATGTCAAATTTTCCATCCATGTCAAAGAAAATAACACCTTTTCCACGTCCATTCAATTCGATTGTTGTATTAGCTTCTGTTATGTCATATATGTCCAAATTTTCACCGTAGGTTCGTTTCCAACTTGGTGGAAGGATAGTGGTAAGGGCTATATGATATAAAATAGTAGTTTTCCCACCAGAGGCTGGTCCGTAAAATTCAATAACATCGCCTCGTTGAATAGAGGCTTCTACATGTGAGTTGGAAGTGGAAGGGGTGATAGTAGCTGTGTTAGAATGAAGTGCGGTATTTCGATATTTACGTGCTTTTATAAGGGCATCGTCAAGAAAAGAAATGTGAAGGCGTTCAATTTGATCAATTCGAGTAGAGGGATGAGACTTCTAGATAATTCATAAACGTGAAGTAAGTACTAATGAAAGTGCTTTTTAAATTTAAAAAAAAACTATACATTTTCTAAAATCGACATTTGTATATACTGTAGTGATTCAATCCGATTAAATTTTTATTGCTTACTAGGCGTTAAATTTTTATTGGCTTAGCCAATGATTAATTGTTAATGCAGTAATTACGGTTCCGGTCTGGTTTAGGGTGTAAACTTGGTATGCTTTTGCTACTATGCCAGACACCCTATCTATTACTATTTTTTTTCGAAGTAGCTTAGCAAAATATAACTTAATTATTAAAAAAGTTTCAAAAAAAATATTTAAATTAATTAGATTTATATAATTTATAAAGTACTTACGTTTGGTATTAATTAGAAATCTGTATTATTATTATTATTATTATTATTATTATTTTTTAAGCGAAGGGGGTACTTTATTATTATATTAAATGTTTAGATACAACTGAGATATTAGAGGATACACCACATCTAATTATTTATGTACGACGAGACTAAGGCTATGATTAACTATCTATATCTAAGAACTACCTTATACGATAATTCGGAGTATCTCTAGTTTCACAATTTACCTCCGACCTTAAGCAGCATGCTAGGTATACAACCTACACTTAATAGTTCCTATGTCCTACTCATAGTTCCCTTACCGCAATTACCAAAGTTTTTACTTGCAGTTTGTTGTCATGCTTCAAGTTCATCAATGATGTCTTGGGACCCTACTCCGTGGTGTAGAACTCTAATGAATCCACACAGTTCCTTGTTACATTACCCTATTGACCGATTTCGCCCTTATATAGGTTCACTTTTCTTGGACCAGATATCCACTTCACTTTTTCTTTCTTTAACCACATCCTTGATTTCACCAATTTCCAATCCAGTTGGTCCAGCAGGGTTGGTTTGTTCAGACTTTAAGTGTCTCACAGTCTTTCTTTTCTTGGTATGCACATGTTTTTTTTTTCTGGTGTGATTCTGGTGGTCAGGTTAGTAGAACCTCAAATCTAGAGAGTTCTTGTTATCTGGATCTTCCAATTCTTTGGTTTTGGTTTAATTCTGTTTTGTGGCACCATTGTATTTTCACAATTTCCTTTATTCAGGTCTTGCCAAGTTGGTTTTAGATCTTTAAGTCCTCTTATCGGTTTTATATAGTTTTTAAAGTCTTATTTTGAGTTTTCATCACTTATACTGATTTGCATTTCTTTATATAACACGAATGCTTTTAGAACCTTCTAGTATACAATCTAAATTGGTGTGATCAGAGTTACAGATGATAGAACTCAACTTATTAATGAAAATCTGTTACCTTAACACAAAAAATTCTAGTTCAAAATATCTTTGGTAAAATTTGAATTTAATATCTTTGGTCAAGCTAGTTTGGAAATATGACAATTTTACCACTTTATTAAGTTGCTATACCCTCAAAATCTGTATTATTAAAAATACTGTATAATATTTAATAAGCAATTCTCTAGTTACCTAGTTTAAAAATTTTTTTTATATATATAAATTTTACTATAAGTGAAAATACACAGTGCCTCTATTTAAAACTTTTTTTATATTAAATAAATTACTTTTCAGCTTCTAACAAAAGCTGTAAAGCTTATCAAAATATATTTAATACTATAAATATATTAAAATTGATCTGGTAGTTCTTGAGAAATCTTTAAAAAACTTCTTTTTTACATATAAAATTTCTTTAAAAAAATCGATTTTTTATTAACAAAATTCTATATATGAAAAGAAGTTTTTTAAAGATTCTCAAGAACTACCAGGCCAATTTTAATATTCTTACAGTATTAAATACATTTTGATAAGCTTTATAACTTTTGTTAAAAGCCAAAGAGTTTTAGTATAAAAAAAAGTTTTAGATAGAGATATTGTGCATTTGCATTTATAATAATATATATATATATAAAATTTTTGAACCAGGTAATTGGAGAATTACTTATTAACAATAAATAACTTATAAGTTAAGATTTTGTGGTTTAGTGGTTTAGACATCCAACTAGAGTTCTCAGCATAATAAAAAATTTTGGCACATGCTAAATTTTAATATACTATACTATAATTACGTGATTATATATTTTAAAATTACTTTACATTACTAGTAGTGTTTATTACTAGTTCTAAGAATTTCTAGAGTTAGAGTAGATTTTGGATCAAAATTCTGAACAACAGATTATCAAAAGAATATTATATTAACTAAATTAGCTAGCATTATAGCTAGTACTAGCTAACTTTGTTAGTATTATATTCTTTTAAGGATCTGTTTTTTAGAATTTTAATCCAAATTCAAAATTAAAAAAGACTTTTTTTTTTATATAATATAAATTGGATATAAAGTTTTAATTTAGTTTTTATGAGATTTTTAGAGATCTTGAACATTTTTATTAAGAGTCCATTTACTTAATATGTTTTTAAGATATAGTAATACTAGTACAGTAATAATTACTAGTAGTAATAAATAGCAAACTTAAAAACTCTATACCCAACTATTTATAAGTGGGTTTTGGGTTTTACAAATATTTAAATATACTTATTATAAAAAGTTCAAATAAATATAAGTCTGGATTAGATTAATCAAAAAAGCTCTTTTTGACGATCACTTGAACCAAATTTCCTAACGAAAAGAAAAGCCTATTTGATACTGAAGAGTAGTAATAACCTGTAGTGAGGTGAATCAACAGGGCAGTTTTTATAAAGGTTATCCTTCTCTACCTGTGGGGGACTCCTTTATATATTCAACATGCAAGCCAAAAGTATCAGTATACAAGATAACTGGCAGTTGATGGTGCCCGTGTATACGAAATTTTGGTAGATAGGTGGAGGTAATAGAAGTTCAAGCCTACTATTGATGAAGCTATTAGTTGCGAAACAACTAGGAACAGTAAAGGTTGGGTTTTTCTCAAGCCGCTCTCTTTTATTTGGTCAAGTGGTTCCTCTTTTACTTTTTCTCGTCTCCTTGTCGGTCTTCCAAAAAATTTTGATAAAATGTGGGGATTTGGCTTACCCCCTCCAAAAGATCGGTATTGTTTACATTCCAAATTTGGACGAACTAGTGGAATGCAACTATGTGTTTGTTTACGGACGGATATAGCGCTACTTCACGGGACTTGGCTTAGGAACTCTAATTACAGCAGTAGGTGGCTTGAGATACAGGTTCTTTTTGGGTTAAGATAAGTGTAACTCTCGAACAACAGCAGCACCTGGCTCGAGATATGAATTAGGACGGGCAACAAAGCGATTCGGAGTTGGTGGGAAGATTGGAAAGTAACTTTAACATTAGGGTGAAGCCTTACAAGAAAGATATACAAGCATTGCACTTGTTATATAATTTTTACCAGCCTCGCACAGGTTATAATAGTGCCTTTAAGATCTTAGATTTCTTTTTATGTTTTTTCTTTTTTGCAATCTGGTTTTCTTTTTTTTTGCTTTTTTGGTTTTTTCTTTTTGGTTGTTTTCGTAGATTCTTTGTTTAAACTTTTCCCTCTTTTGTCTCGTGCCCCTTGAGAAGAAGGAAGAATTTGAAGGGAAAGTGAGGTCTTGATGAGTTGGGAGCTGAGCCCAAGCTATACTATATCTTTAAATGCACCGTGCCGTATGTGGGGTATAGTGGCAATCATCAGTGCGATAACCAAAGTTGGCATCTTTAAGAGACAGCCGGCTTTTAGTCTAATCAAACATTAAGTAGTTTAGTCTTGTATTGAACATCAGACCTTAATAAAATTATAGTACGCAGTTATCAAAGGAAAAAAAAAAAAAATAAGTCTGGATTAGAAATTTCTAAAAAAATATTCTAATAAATAACTAAGTAGTAACTAGAAATAGAGTATTAAAACCAAACTTAAAAAATCTTTGATACTATATAAAACTTATTAACCAATAAGAAGTTAGAGTATAGAAATATATATACATATTAAAATCCAACAAAGCTTTAAATATATATATCTAGAAATTTTCAAATATTACAAAAATTTAAAATTATTAATAAAAATATAGCTAATAAATATATACAGTTAACTCCCTTTAAGTGTATGTTACCAGAACCAGTACTTTAACCTGTATTTAGAGAGAACTTGCAATTAGAGAAAAATTAAAATTATTAAAAATTTTAGTAATAAAAAATAATAAAATTTTTAAAAATTAATAAGTTTTGATCTATTGGTCCAATTTGGATAATTTAACTACCAAAATGATCCTCTTATAGAGTTGTTTTAATGAATCTAAAATCAGCCAAATCTAATTATATAATCTCACTTAAGATCATTAATGATTTGTATTATATTTACTATAGTAAATATAATATAAAATATTAAAGATCTCGAGATTACTGATCATATAATCAGATTTGGTTGATTTTAGATTCATTAGAATCGCCTCTATGAGAGTATTAATTTGGTAATTAAATTATCCAAATTGGATCAATATATCAAAAGTTATTAAATTTTAAAGGGTTTTTCTAAATATCTCTGGCCAGAGATATATAGTTTATATATCTCTGGCCTTTTGACCAATCAAAGAACAGGAAGATCACATGACATACATTGATCTGATTGCCGATACAAAATTGGCTGTGCATCGCCAGATCCGAACAAATAAGTATAAATCATCTTGATCTGTTTTTTTTTATTTTTGTTTGTTTTTTTTTTACTTGTCTTTGCTTTTTTTGCTTTACTAACAAATTTTTTTATTTTTTTTTATTCATTTATTTAGTTTGTTATTCTTCATCATGCCGTCGTAGTTGGTGTCATTGTTGGTCTTTTGTATTTCTCTAATATTTTTACAGGTTGTCTTTCATTTTCTCCAATGTTTTTGTAGAGAATTGGCCAATAAAATGGCTCTGGTAAAGGTTTTTCTTTTTCTTTTTTTCTCTTTATTTTCTTTAACCTGTTTAGGTTTTTTTTTAGGTTCGCCACGATATGGAATCATTACTGTCTGTCATTATTGGTGCCTCCTTTCATCGCTAATGTTATTCGTTGGTCCTTTCATCATTGGTGTCATTATTCATTGGTGCTTTTTTCATTTTTGTCTTGCAATGTACTGTAAAATAGGCTTAGGGTTAGAGTTATAGTATTAGCGTTAGTGTTAGTTATATATGATTTAGTGTTAGTTAGTGTTAGTTAGTGTTAGTATTAGTTATACAGGGTTTAGTAGATTTAGTGTTAGTTAGTGTTAGTTATACAAAGTGGATTAAGTTAGATAGTAGTACGAGATTATGTAAGTGTGGGTACATACTAGTTGTATAATAAATATTGTGGATTATAATTAAAATGAAATATGAAATTCTATTTAACCCTCTTATACTTGTTTAATATAAACTCTATGACCTCTAATCTTAACTTCTAGCCCTAAAGAATGCACCTGACTGTCAAGTTTTTTATACTATACATACTGTATTTCACTTTAATTATATTTAATTATATTTATTTTACATTTATTGTCATGGACTATAATAAAATCGGATTAAAATGAAATATAGAATTCTATTTAACCCTCTTATACTTGTTTAATATAAACTCTATAACCTCTAATCTTAACCCCCTAACCCTAAAGAATGCGCCTGACTGTCAAGTTTTTTATACTATACATAATTCACTTTAATTATATTTATTTCACATTTATTATACAATTAATATGTATTCACACTAATATAATCTTATGCTACTATCTAACGCTAAACCCCATATAACTAACACTAATACTAACACTAACACTAACTAACACTAACTAATACTAAACCCTGTATAACTAACACTAACTATATAACTTTATAACTCTAACTCTAAGCCCATTTAATGATACACAGCAAGAATGACTCACCAAAGATGAAAAAAGCACCAACGAATGATGACACCAACAATGAAAAGGACTAATGAACATCAGTGATGAAAGGAGGCACTAGCAATAATGACACCAACGACGAATGATGTATCTATAAGACCCACAAAAATGTTAAAAAAATATGAAAAACCACCTATAAGAATACAATATCAACCCATACAAAAATGTCAGAGAAATATAAAATGCCAAATCTAATACAATATCAATGACACCAATGACAACACCAACTACGACACCAACTATGACAGCATAACGAAGGATAATAAATAAATAAAAAAAATAAAAAAACTGTTAGTAAAGCAAAGGAAGCGAAAGAAGCGAAGGCAAGTAAAAAAAAACAAAAATAAAAAATCAGATCAAGATGATCTATACTGTCCGGATCTGGCAATGCATAGCTGATTTTGCATTAGCAATCAGATCAACATATGGGGAGCCCTACAGCAAAACAAGGCTTAGGGACATTTTAGTTTTGTATAAATATTTTGTAATAATTTTATATCTACAAATATAAACCTTTAAACTATAAAAATATTTACTTGTTTATATTATAAGCAAGCAAATATTTTTATAGTTTAAAGGTTTATATTTGTAGATCTAAAATTATTACAAAATATTTATACAAAACTAAAATGTCCCTAAGCCTTGTTTTGCTGTGAGGGTCCCTATATGTCATGTAATTTATCATTTTTTGATTAGTCAAAAGGCCAGAGATGTTTAGAAAAACCTATTTTTAAAGATTTATTATTTTTATAATAATAATTTTTATAAAATATTATATTATTATATATTATTAGTTTATATTATAATTAAAAAGAATAAAATCAACACACTCTTTCTGATGATCACTAAAACCAAAATTTCCCAAACATTTTTTGTAAAAAACAGTAACTAGTAAATAATGAAGAGCATAAAACTGGAAACTATAAGTCAGCAGTTGTTATTTAGAGGTAGTTCTCATATGCTACTTGCTAACTTCTTCAGAGTTTATCACTCACCACTAGTATGGCACTTGTCATTTAGAAGTAGTTCTCATATACTACTTGTCGACAAGTCCAGAGTTTATCACTTACCAAAAAGCAAGTACAGTAGCTCTTCCCCTTTTCTAGAAAAAGGGTTACTAGTTATCGATTCTTTCAAGAATAAAATACTCTCATTGGGTACTAGTAGTCCTTTCCTCAAGTCTCTCTTGGTTCTGTTGGTCTTCTCCAAAATTTTCAGCAAAAAGTAAGCGATTCAGCTTACCCCTTCCAAAAGATTGGCATTGTTTATCTCCCAAATTCGGACATACCCAGGAATGCAACCACGTGCCTTGTTTATCAGTAGATATGATACACGACATAATCTATGGATACAGGTTCTCCACATGACTAGGATTAGGTCTCTGGCATAAGAGGTATCCGGAGGTGGCCAGTAGTCAGATATTAAAGTTCTTATATTGTAATCGAGATATACAAACATTGTAGTTGTTATAAAATTTTTTCTTAAACCTGGCACGAGTTATAATAGTATATTTCTTGTTTTGTTTTTTCTCTCGTTTCCCTTGTGCTATTTCTTTATAAAGGTAGTTCCTCTTTTGTCAGCCCTCGGGCTTTTCTCTTTGTGTTTCTTTTTTTCACAACTCACTATACTCTCTTTTTTTTCCTTTAAAAATACCCCTTTGTTCTATTTGTTTTTTTTTTAGTTAGGTTTTCGTTTTGTTTTCTTGGTAGTATTGGTGGTTTTGTATAAGATCATCACTTTCTTTTGCTCTCGGTAAAGAAAGGAAATATGAAAGGAAAAGGCTAACAAAGTTTATCTAACTTGTATACAGGTTGGTGCGACAAGTTGCATATGAGCACATTTATCACAGCCAGATGATGTTAGGCTCGCTATCATGGTAACTTCCTGTTTGTAGTTATGAATGATATATATTGTTTGAGAGAGCTCAGCTCTCACCTAAATATAGTTGCAATAAATTGAGCACTAGCAAGACTGTCAAAGATTTTTTTTTTTAAAAAAAAAAAAAAAAGAATAAAATATATAAATTTTAATTGTTTTATTATCTAAATATTTATTTATTTTTTTTTCCTTTGATAACCTTACACTAATTTATTAGAATATTTGTAATTTACAAAATTAACTATCTAATTTATATATTAGGCCAATACCCAGCTACTAAAAGTGCCCAAGTATGGTTATCGCACTGATGTTTGCCAACTGGTTTTACATGTGATACTACTTACATTTAAAAACCCATTATAGCATAGTACTTAGCTATCTATAAATAAATATTTTTAAATTTGATTAGTTAATATATTAAAAATGCATATTTAGAGAATATAGAACATGTACTTATTTTATAAGTCCTAACTTGAAACCAGGCTATTTTTATATATATTGTTATATTACTATATTTTAGCGTTGGTATAGTTACACAGATTACTATTTATAGTCTAGTTTAAGTACAATAATTCAAATTTGTACTATAGTATTAGATTTATTAGTAGACTTTTTATCGTTTTGTAATTGGAGTTATATTAGCATAATATTTTGATATAGTACTTTATCATAGTACTTTACTATAGTATCTTAGCATAGTACCTTATTATAGTACCTTAGCATAGTACCTTATCATAGTACTTTGCTATAGTATCTTAGTATAGTACTTTACTATTGTACTGTAACATAATAATCGGAATCTGACCTAGTCTAACTGCGTGCGTCACGGCTGTCACGAGATCACATGACACCAAAACCGTTCGCAGCAAATCTACTTAATTGGCCGCCTTACTCTATTTTAGAATAGAACTATATAAACTTATATGTATCTTTTCTTATGTATTTATTATTTATTTATTTAGTAGAATATCATTATTGTACCATTATCCGACATTTCATATGATCATGTGAATTTTTTTGCTATGATATTTTTTGCATAATCAGTTTTGCAAAACATCACAGAAAAAACTTCACATGGTCATATTAACTATCAGATAACATCATTATTGAACATACGTACAACAAATAACAGCAAATTGTTTTTTTTTATCGGAGTTAATTTCACTCATGTGCTGCTACGCAGCACATGGAGTGACATTAATTCTGACAAAAAAAATAATTTGCTGTTATTTTTTGTCATCTGTTCAATAATGTACACTTATTTGTAGTTTCGCCATGATGCATAACGATTCGTCATGCATAATTCATTATATATAACGATTTATTACGCATAATGATCATTATGCATAAACTGTTATGCATAAGGATCGTTATGCATAACCCAGGCCAGTGCACAGTCTTAGAATTGCATCTAAAAAGACTTAGAAAGGTAAGTGCTAGTGAAATCCAAAATACATAAAAAGAACTACAAAAAGGCTCATATAAAAGGCATCTTCTGCGCCTTTAAAATACTTATCCTAAAATAAAGAGCTTTTAAAAGAAAACATTCTTCTTAAAAACCTAAAAACCACTCGACCTTCATCTAACCGAATATTTCAGTTATACTTGGCAATGACGACAGGACCGGGTTGCCTAAGAAAGAATTAAAATTACAACAGTTTATAAGCTACCCACACCTTTTTATTTTTCCAGAGCCCGAAATTAATGAACTAAACACCCAAACCTGATCAGAGATTTTGTTTACTAAATCTGAAGACTCAGAAAACTTTTCAGCATCATTGGTCTCAAAAATGTCAACAAGTCCACATGCTGAAACCTCAGCTGCAGCCGCTACAAGAAGGCAAGATCGTTTAGCATATTTAGATTCTAGAACAGAATCACAAAAAGGAAAAAGGAGTGAAAATGATCTTATCAGTCTCAAAGAACCAAGAATGATGACAGAAGTACCAGAAGATCAGCAAATTCGTTACGTTTATTCCTCTCCAACCCCTTACTGATTTGAGCAAGATGACATGGTTCTTGATTTGATGCACATCTTGTAGTTCACGACCCAGAAGACTCTGTTCCGCTTTTACCGCTATATGATATAGTGGTGGACAATTTATATGGGAGCAATGACTACCAAAACGAATATAAAGACTGATACCTTTACCAGAGAGCTAAAAGAACATATGCTCATGGATATAAAAGGTCCCAAGTACTAAATGAACTCATTGTAAATCCGTTGGAACCTAGAACCCAACTGGAAAATAATCACTTCTTACAAAACCCTTACGTACAGTTCAAGAACAATAGCCCACCACCCCAAAGACCACCTATAAGTAGACGTCAGCAACCTCCACAGCCCAATCGACCGCCAAGCCCCCCGCCAAGGCAAAATTCACTGCCTATTCAGCAGCCTTAACCCCAGCCTCAACCAGCTCACGGAGCGGCAGCGGCAAACCCAATGGATTGGCTGTTACAGAGTATGAATAATCTCATACTGACTATGGGAAATAATGCCAATCATCTCCGGGAAGCTAAAGTGATCAAGTTTTCCATTTTTAGTGGTGATAACCAAGACCCACTTATATGGTTGGACGAGTTTGATGAGGCTTGCATTGCTAATAACGTATCAGAACAGAGAAGATTCGACATTTTGCCTACCCACCTAAAAGGGACAGCTTATACATGATAGAGGACTAAAGCGCACAACGTTTGGGCCTGAAATGATAATACTCAATCACAACACTCATTTGCCCACCTATTTCAACAACAGTTCTGCACCATGCATCAACAGAATCGATGGGTGTCAGAACTACGGTCAAGACAGCAGAGATTGGGTAAAACAGTGAATGAATATTACGATGCTCTTGAAAAACTCTACAGAAAAGCCAACTCAATACAACGGTACCTGCAGGTAGACCGTATTCGGCAATTCATGAATGGGTTAAGACAAAAACTCAGAGAACTTGTAGAAATGGAATGT
This sequence comes from Dentiscutata erythropus, assembly GCA_910591965.1. NCBI lineage: Eukaryota > Fungi > Glomeromycota > Glomeromycetes > Diversisporales > Gigasporaceae > Dentiscutata > Dentiscutata erythropus. The sequence goes on along the minus strand of CAJVPY010001283.1, from coordinate 6,355 downwards.
CCCACCACTATTCAGCAAGCTCTAAAGAAAGCAAAAGCAGCAGAGGCTGCGTACTCTAGAGGAAGTCCCTTAAACTCTTATTCTCTGACCTGTAGTTATCTAAATAGAGAAAATCCTGCCAATAGTGAAATAAGTGAATTAAAAAAGGCTATTTCTGAAATGGCTCAAAGCATGAAAACACTGATACAAAATAAAAATAACTTAGCCATAGGTCAGCCAGTTAACATGCCCCGACCTAACTCCAACCAGGTTCGCCTTTCCAACCCCAACATTACATGTTATAAGTGCGGAAGATGAGGTCATATTTTAAGAGTATGTTCCATGTAGGCCAATCGAGACTTTAGTAACTATAACAGTCGTGAGACGGGATATAATCAACAGTCCTATTAGCAAAATGGACTGAGAAATGTAGGAAATGAGCAAAATCAGGCTGGAACAACTCAAAATGACAATAAAGTAAATCAAAACGAAGGAAATACTCAAAACAGAGGTAACACTACTTAAAATAAAAGCGATAGAAATCAAACCTACTTTGCTATATCTGCCGAAGACCTAACTGGGGCCATCTCTAATGCAGTTAGGGAACATTTAAATTAACGGAGGCCACTTTTCGTGAGGGTAAGAATGCCGAAAATAGAGATACAACAACATTTTAGATGTACTGTTACCTAATAACTTGCCTTCACCTTTGGCATTAAGTAGTACCATAGAAGTGCTGGTCACTTCTCTCTAGCCTATAGAAGTTACTTACTGTGAGGCTACTGTGGATCAGTACCCTATCTATTTAATATTAGACACGGGATCTAGCAGAAGTCTGGTTTCCCAAGAATTTTTAAAGAAAATTGGAAAAGACATAGATAGGCCATCAACCAGGAATTTGGTGGATGTACATGGACAAAGAAAACACCTGTTAGGGGTTGTAGAAAACTTACCTGTCAAAGTAAATGGGGTAGAAGTACCAATAGATGTAGAGGTGACCAGGGCACGAGACTATACCGTGATTGTAGGAACAGATTGGTTGGCTAAAGTAAAAGGGAATATTAATCTAAAGGATAGAGTATTGGAATATGAATGGAATGGTAATAAATATCAAACCTTTATCACTTACTGGAAGAAAATGATGTACAAACAAGGGTTGCCAATGCCGATAGAAAGTCAAACGAAAAACACAGTAAATGAGTGCAAGGACAATGATAAGGAATCAGAGGAGGAATACGAACCGGAAGTAAGAATATTCGAAAGAAGCTATGTAGTAAGAGGAGATGAAGATGAGCTACCAATTATTGAAATCGATGAAGATTATGTTAGTATAGAAGGAAAAGAAAAGCCAATAAAACAATATAAATGATTGAGAAATGAAGTAAAAAGGAATATTAATAACGAAAAGCTTAAGCACGGGTGGAAAGGCCTGGATGTCGTTTGCTGGTGTGAAAAGTGTTTAGACCAAATAGAAGATATCTGCTCTAAATCTCAGGAATTGTCGGAGGGCCTGGAAGTGCTAGAATGTTTGGTAGACAGTGTAGATGAAGAATTAGGAATAGTTAAGGAACCGGAAGGAATTGACAAATTGGAGGAAGATCAAAGGATACAAGTTGAAAATTTACTAGAAAAAAATCACGATTTGTTTGCCGAAGGGCTTGCCCACTTGGGTAGAATGGGTATTGAAGTCCATCACATATCTTTAAGGGAAGATGTGCTCCCATTGAAGCAAAGACCATATAGAATAGCACATGTCGAAAATGAGTTCATTACTAAGGAGGTAGAACAGATGTTAAAATATGGAATCATACGCGAGTCCGATAGCCCATGGAGCTCCCCCGTCGTCCTCGTAAAAAAGAAAAATGGTAAAACGTGATTCTGCGTAGACTACCAAAAGTTAAATGCCCTGACAAAAAAGGATTCTTATCTCTTACCTATAATTGATGATATACTAAGCTCTCTAAATAAATCTAAGTGGTTCTCAACTTTAGATTTAGCCAGCGGTTACTGGCAAATAGAGATGAGCCCTCAAGACTGCGAAAAGACCGCATTCGTCACAAAAGATAGGCTGTACGAATTTTTAGTTATGCCATTTGGCCTAACCAATGCCCCGCCACATTTCAGAGATTAATGAATAAAATATTTCATTCAGTCAATGGAAAATTTGTACTGGTATACCTAGATGATATCAATATCCACTTACAAACGTTTGATGAATACTTGGATTGCATTTAACTTGTCTTCGACTTATTGAGAATAGCAGGACTACACCTGAACAGAGATAAGTGCTGTTTCTTTAAAAAACAATTGTCATTTCTTGGGCACTTCTTAAACCAAGAAGGAATTGCCCCAGACCCTATTAAAATTGAGAAAGTTCGGGACTTCCTGGTCCCAACCAACCTTACCGAACTCTGAGGCTTCATAGAGTTGGCCTCATATTATCGAAAATTTGGCAAAAATTTCGCTAGGATCGTACACCCACTTAATGTGCTATTAAAAAAGAATGCCTCTTTTAAATAGGATGACCCATGTCAGGATGCCTTTGAACAATTAAAACAAAGACTCATAACCGCACCTATTCTAAGACACCCCAATTTCAATAAACCCTTCATACTACATACCAATGCTTCATATATTGGTTTAGGAGCCATCCTGGCTCAAAAAGACGACCACAATAGAGAATATGTTGTTGCGTATGCAAGTCAGGGACTAAACAGCCCTGAGGCAAGCAATGGAAATAGAATGCCTGGCTGCTATATAGGCCATGCAATACTTCCGCCCCTATGTTTATGGAAATGAATTTGAACTAGTCACCAACCACCAAGCTCTTAAGTGGTTGCTAACTAATCCTAGTCCCACTGGAAGACTTGCTAGGTGGATCATGATTGCTGCTGAATATCCTTGCACTATACATTATCAGAAGGGCTCAACACATGCCAACGTAGACGCTCTATCAAGAATTCCCCACAAGCCACCGTAAGAAAAAGGTGATAAGAAATAATACAAGGCGAGTTAAAAACTAAAAAAAAAAAGAAAATCAAGTTAAGGATACATCTCAATTCGATAAGAAGTTGCAGCCTAAATCCGGATCCAATCCAGCCCAGGTTACCAGTGTCCTGGCACTATAAATCTAAGTAATAAGAATAAGAAAAATTAAGATAAGAACACTATGAATTTGCAATATTATCAATACCTAGCGACCTATCTCGAAAACACGAAAGTTCCTGATGGCCTCAATCAAGCTCAACAAAGAAATTTCAAAAGACAAGCTGCCTATTACCTCATTATTAATAACCAATTATATCGTAAGAATAAAAAACAAAGTGAATATCTATTACGCATAATTAAAGAAGATGAATTGGAGCAGGTACTCTATGGACTCCACTCTGATATCACAGCCGGACACTTCGGCATGGAATCGACCTATAATAGAGCCAGGAGTAAATACTTTTGGCCCAAAATGTACAAAGTCATAAATAATTATATACAAACGTGTGACGTGTATCAACGTCAAGGAGCTCCACAACAGCACGAAAAGTTACACCCCCTCAATGTGGGAAAACCTTTCGACAGGGTTGGCATTGACATAGTGGGACCCTTTAAAAACATATCTGAGAACAATAACCATTACATTGTAGTGGCCATGGAATATCTAACCAAGTGGCCTGAGGCCCGTGCCATCCCTAATATGACTGCAACTACGATTGCTAGGTTCATCTATGAAGACATAATTTGCCATCATGGCTGTTCTAGAACTCTTTTATCTGACCAAGGACGTTTTTTCTGCAATGAAATTATTGATGCTCTGTATGAAATTATGAATATCCAACATAAATTATTAGCCACATATCACCCACAGACAAATGGGCTAACTGAAAGATTTAATAAAACGTTATGCGCCACTTTGGCAAAGCTGGTGGGCGATCATAAGACTACATGGGACATTCTGCTACCAGCAGCTCTCTTTGCATATAGAACTCTGCAGAATCATACCACCAAATACGATTCCTTCTTCTTAACATATGTCAGAGTGCTATAATCCTGCTAGATCTACAACTGCAGGGAAGAAAAGAAGGTCCAGAAGAGGCGTTGGAACAATCTTTGGACCAATACATAGAAAAGATCACCGTGCAGCTGAATCAACAATGACTTCAAGCCCAGAAAAATATCAGAAATGCGCAAGAAAAACAAAAAGGATACTATGATAAGAATATAAGGCCTATAGAGTTTAAAATAGGTGATCAAGTCCTCCTATACGAATTAGCCAAAGAGAAGGTCTACAACGACAAACTTAGAGAAAAGTGGAAGCCCCTATTTCGTCCACGATTACAGAGAGCCGGGAACCTACAAACTATGAACAGTAGAAGGAAAAGTCCTCAAAAATCTAGTGAATACAGATTGACTAAAGAAATATTATGAACGTCCAAGTTAGGAGCCCGTTATATACTTATAAGACCGGAAAGAGTTGCCGTTAAATAATCTAATGAACATATTTATAGATCATTGATAGGAAATATTAAAGTTACACTCAGAGGATCTTGTGACTTAAGGGGGATGTGTAACGTAATAATCAGAATCTGACCTAGTTTAACTGCACGTGTTACAGCCATCACGAGATCACGTGATGCCAAAACCGTTCACGGTGAATCTACTTAATTGGCCGCCTTACTCTACTTTAGAATAGAACTATATAAACTTATATGTATCTTCTCTTATGTATTTATTATTTATTTATTTTACTATTATTTGTAGTTTCGCCATGATGCATAACGATTTGTCACACATAATTCGTTATGCATAACGATTCATTACGTATAACGATCATTACGCATAAACTGTTATGCATAAGGATCGTTATGCATAACCCGGGCCAGTGCACAGTCTTAGAATTGCATCTAAAAAGACTTAGAAGAGTAAGTGCTAGTGAAATCCAAAATACATAAAAAGAACCACAAAAAGGCTTATGTAAAAGGCATCTTCCACGCCTTTAAAATACTTATCCTAAAATAAAGAGCTTTTAAAAGAAAACATTCTTTTTAAAAACCCAAAAACTACTTGACCTTTGTCTAACCGAATATTTCGGTTACAGTACCTTATCATAGTACCTTATTATAGTCATAGTACTTTAGCATAGTACTTTAGCATAGTACTTTAGTATAATACCTTATTATAGTACATTGCTATAGTACCTTGCTATAGTACCTTAGCATAGTATAGTACTTTACTATAGTATCTTATCATAGTACTTTAGTATAGTACCTTAGTATAGTATTTTAATATAGTATCTTAGCATAGTACTTTAGTATAGTACCTTAGCATAGTACCTTATTATAGTACTTTGCTATAGTATCTTGCTATAGTTCTTTACTATAGTACTTTATCATAGTACCTTACTATAGTACCTTATTATAGTATCTTATTATAGTACTTTATTATATAGTATCTTAGTATAGTACCTTATTATAATCATAGTATCTTATTATAATACTTTAATATCAGTGTTGTTCACTGGAACGTTCTAGTGGGAATTACTAGAACTGGAAGATCACTGGACTTAACTGGATGAAATTGAAAGCATAATAGCTTCCAGTGATCAAATATTACTAGACCATTCCAGTGAAGATTTTTATTGCTAGAATGGAAGTTCCAGTGATGTTCAGTAACTTCCAGTGGCTTCTGATTGGCCAATTCAAATCAATTACTAAAGATAGCAAGCAGATATTAAAGCGACATAAATTTGAGCTCCGGGTACCTACCCGTTGAGATATGATCAACTCACTGACTTTGTAAACACACATTTCACCAACAGTTTATTTCACTGAAGCCCATTTTATAGACAATGTAATTCTGGTTAATATCATTAGGGTTACATTAGAATTAGAGTTGAAGTTAGTGTAATTTATAAAAAAAACTTGTTGGTGAAATGAGCTTCAGTGAAATAGACTGTTGGTAAAATGAACTTGTCAATGAATAATTGTCGGTGAATGTGGTGTCTATAAAATGATTGTCGGTAAAATAATACAGACCCCTACCTATTTACCTAAATATTATCGAGTCACAAACAGGATCATTTCTAATAACCAAAGTAATTTGAATAATCTGACATTAATTGTGCGATAATGTTAGACTTTGTTAACAAATTAAGGAATTATTGTAAAATCAGATATGAGAATCCTTTTTTTTACAGTGTTTTGAATTAGTATCAAAAGACAAGTTAGAAAATATAGTCATAAGCTCAGAAATATAATTAGTCACCAAATAATTTAATTAGCAAATAGTCCTGTTTAGATTAGCCAATCATATTGTTATAGAACGAATTTATTATTAGTTTATTATTTTATTATTTATTAATTATCTTAGAATATTATTATTATCT
>CAJVPY010001282.1:0-20178 GCA_910591965.1 Dentiscutata erythropus | reverse complement strand
TAAACCTCAAAACTTTAAAAATTAATTTCTCAATAACTATCTCATCAAATCGAGTCAAATTTTTTGCCACTATTACAAAAATCATTGAATTTTAATATATTAATTTTTAACAATATTGAATTAAATTAATTTTTTAATTTTTTAGAGACGAAAAATGTCCAAAATTTAACTCTTATCCAAAATTTGTTCTTGTGATTATAAAATCTTCAAAACACATATATGATCTAAACTATATAGATATTAACTTTTCTGAAAGTTTCAAGATTGTAGTACCTCTCCATGAGGAGATATAGGTGTGAGAAAACTTTTGTCAGGCACTGTATATAGAATGTATATTATTTATTGAAAACTTATACACTAAGTATAAAATTTTAAAATTTATTATTTTCTGTATAATTTTGATAAAAAAAATTACACATATAGTATAGAAAATTTCTAAGCCTACACTAGTGTGTACACCTCCCAATTTGTTAATGCCACCCTATATAATATATAGGCTGTGTTGCAAATCTTAGTAAAAATAAAAATTTTAAAAACTTTGAGCAAAGATATATCAACAACTACTTGTTTGAATCTGGTAAAACCTTTTAGATTAGAATTCTACGGATACATAGAATTCAAATAAAAAAATTCCATCAGATTTAGTTATGCAGTTGTCAAGATATCTTTGTCCAAAATTAAAAACAAATCAAAATGCCTATCAAAATAAAAGTTGCGCCAAATTTCTCTCTATCTTTGAGCGAAGATACTGTATCTCAATAACTATCTGACCAAATTTGATAAAACTTTTTTTATTTGAATCCTATAGATTCATAGAATTCAAACAAAAAATTTTCATCAAATTTAGTCAAGTGGCTATTGAGGTATCTTTGCACAAAATTAGAGAAAAATAAAACACCAAATATAAATTTTCTCTCTAACTTTGACAAAGATATCTTGTAACCGGACTTTCCAAATTCAATAAAAATTTTTTATTTCAATTCTATGCATTCACAAAATTTAAATAAAAAATGTCATTGTATTTAGTCAAGTGGATGTTGAGATATCTTCGCTCAAAGTTAGAAAGAAAATTTGTCATAGATTCTATTTTAATAACATTTTAATTTTTTTTTTGAGCAAAAATATCTCGACAAACACTTGATTAAATGCAATAAAATTTTTTAATTTGAATTCCATAAATTCATAGAATTTAAATAAAAGGTTTATTGAATTTGGTTAGATAGTTAATGAAATATCTTCATTCAGAGTTAGAAAAAAAATTTGGCATAGCTTCTATTTTGATAGACAGTTTGATTTTTCTTTAATTTTGAGTGAAGATATCTCTGTAACCTTTGGTTAAATTTAATAATAATTTTTTATTTGAATTCTATATACCCGTAGAATTCAAACAAAAAAAAGTTTATCAAATTTGGCCAAGTGGTTATCGAGATATCTTCGCTCAAAGTTAGAGAAAATTTTGCACAATTTCTACTTTATAGGTAGTTTGATTTTTCTCTAATTTTGAGCGAAGATATCTCGACAACCACATGGCTAAATTCGATGAATTTTTTTTATTTGAATTCCATGAATCTATAGAATTCAAATCTAAAAGATTTTATAAGATTCAAGCAGGTAGTTGTTAATATATCTTCACTTAAAGTTTTTAAAATTTTTATTTTTGTGAGGGTGGCACTAACAAATTAGGAGGTGGCAATAACAACTCCCTTAATTTATTGATTGATTTGCAAATCTGGGCAACATATAAATTCATAAAAAAAAAAACTACTTAATATTAGGGTTAGGATTAGGGTTAGAAGTTATAGTTAGAGTGTGTTTTATACTAAAATTTTGTATAGATTATTTTTGTTAGAACCCCCAAAGTAGTTTCATAAACAAAATTTTGAGTTATAACAATACCCTGTGTATACACACTAGTGTACAAATAGTAATTCTCTAAAAAAAAATACAATTTAAATAAAAAAAAAATACAATTTAAATAAAAAAAATATAGTTCAAATAAAAAAATACAATTCAAATAAAAAAAAATAAAATTTAAATAAAAAAAAAATACAATTCAAATAAAAAAAAAATACAATTTAAGGTTAATTGCTAAAATAAAAATATGCTTTTGTTTAGAATAATTATTTGTTAAATATGAACTTTTATTTAAAGATACAAATTTTCTATTAACAAATATTTAAATTCAAATATGAATATTAATATTTCAGTTTGTGAATTAATACTACATTAAATGTTAAATAACAAAAGTATCCTTCCTTCCTCTAACTTTTTAAGATAAAAAGTTACAGTTTTGAAACTTTTACTATAAATGGTATTATATAAGTATATATTGATAAAAAATTTTAAAATTTTTTTAATAACTCTAACAAAAGTTGATTTTTTTTTTTTTAGATAAATATATACATTATACTTTGTGATATGCTAATTTATCACATGTATATTAAATTATAATTTGTAGATCTATGTAATAACAATTTTATATATACAAAAAAATTAATACTATATTAGAATTAAAGCTAGAATTAGGGTTATGATTAGTAGTTAGAGTAGAGTGTAGTATATATCAAAATTTTGTAAGTAAATTTTTTTGTTAGAGCTCAAAAAGCAGTTTTATAAATAGTATTTCAAGCTATTATAAAATTTTAAAAAATTTCTTTATTTTTGTTATATAAAATTAATTTGTATATTATATCTAATTTTCAGATTAATTTTAAAATGCAATATATATAAGCATATTGCAGTATGCAATATTTTTTAAGTTTTTTTTTTTATTAAAATAAAAATTAATAAAAAATCAAAAAGAGTATAGCAATATAGTATAATAGTTGAGTTGTTGTATATCAAGCTAGTTTGTAATTATAGTATTGAGTTTAAATCCTATTGGTAATAGTTTGAACAAAACTACTTGTGTTATAGTAATAGATTTTTATTAATAAGTTGAGTTCTAAAACCTGTAACTCCAGTTACACTAGTGTATTTTGTACACTAAAAAATTTTTGAAAGTATTTGTGTAGTATTTAGATTATATAAAGAAATGCAAACTAGTATAAACAATGCAAACTCATAATTATAGGTGCAGAAATTTGAAGATATACAGATATGTCAAATTGATACATTATTAAATCAAGACTATTTTATTAACATAGGTAGTAATAGTTGATATTTGTAATAACTAATATAATGACATAATTGATGTATTTTAAGAAATTTGCTACAATTATTATAATGATATTAATGTAATCAGCATAAGAAATCTTGATTATTAATATTACTTGATTACATTTTATTGTAAAGATAGATCAATATATCTTTATAACAAAATATAACAATAACATAAATCTTTTACCAATTATTATAATTTAATTTAGAGCTTTATTTAAATATTATATAAAAGAATTAACTTAATTAAATTAAAAACAAATTGCACAAATGTCTTTACACAGAGAAATTATTTTACAAGATGAAACTTCCAAATCTAATTAATGAGAACAATAATTTTGAGCATATTTAAAATCAATTTTACTTGTTCAAGTTAGTAATAATTATGATAAAATTTTTCTAAAAGCTTGAATTACCTCTAATATTTTATTTGAGGTAGTAAAAAATTTATTTATTATTTTGGCAGACAAATTTGTCTGCTAAAATAATTAGATGAAGTAGAATATTAAAAAAAAATTTTTTATATGAGAATCTTTATTCTAATTAGCTATAATGACTCCCAAAGGCCTGAATCACATGTTACACTCAATAGCCACAGTGTAGCATACTTGAAATGATTTAAACAAAGGGCATAGGTTCACACAATAGCTTTAAAGTATGCCATTTTATCCGAACTTTTAAGTCATATTTTTTTTCTCACATTGTCTGAAAAATCAGCACTGTGAAGTTGTTTGTGAAGAATTTTTGACCAACTTTAATATCATATTATAAAAGGTATCTCCATGTGATGATTCTAAAAATCTTTTATGATTATCACATAACAATACCTTTTTTACTATTAAATTTGATCATAAAGACTAGTGTTGTGTTATATATATAACATGTGCATAATCATGCATATGATACATATGAAATTATAAAATTATGCACATGATTTTTTATATATTACATATAATGCTAGCAAAGTAATATAATGCTAATATAAACTTATAATACTAGCAAAGCAATATATATAATGCTAGCATATCAGCAGATTTTTAGAATTTACTATTAAAAATTCCAAAAATATTTAATAGTGAATAACTTTTGATTCACTGATCCATTTTCAACAAAAAAATTACCAAAGTGTTCGTCTTGGTGAGATGATTCTAATAGATACAAAATTGCCAAAATTCAATTACAAAATCCTGATATCTTTAATGATTTGTTTCACTTTGGATGTTTTAGAATTGGTTTAACCAATCCTAAAACACCTGAAGTGGTGCAAATATTTATCGATCTCGGTGTTCTGTAATTGAATTTTGACAATTTTGTGTCCATTAGAATTGTCTTAACGAGACGAATAATTGTTTTATCGAAAACGGACTAGTGGTTCAAAAGTTATTCACTATTAAATATTTTTGGAATTTTCAATAGTAAATTCCAAAAATCTGCTGATATGGTATATACTAATAATACTAATAGTTTATCAAATCACTATGTATATATTTATTAAAATAGTAAGTATTATTGTTATCACTATTATTATATATTTGGTATACAGTTCTATATTTATTAGTTTATTTATATGTACAATGTTTTATATTTTTTATTTGTTTATTAGTACAATTATATATGAATAAATTTTATTTATTCACAAACCTTTTTTTCTAATAATTACAAATATATTTATTATATATTCTTTTTATTCAAGCTTTTTATAATGGAGCACAAAATTTGGAGCTATTTTACAAAAATTAGAATAGTTTCAGATTATAAACAACTACAAGTTAAATGCAATTATTGTGAAAATTTATGTAATAAAAATATTTTAAGATGCAAAGGATATTTAAAAGTTTGTGAAGAAATAGATTTAGAGATTAAACAACAATACTTTAGTTTTAGCTCTTCTAGTTCTCAACAAATAGTAGTTGTTTAAAAGCAAAAAAATATAGCAAATTTTTTAGATAGAATTAGTTTATCAGAACAAAGTAAAATAGAATATAAATTTGTACAAGCAATTTATAAATGTGTATTACCTTTGAGGTTTTTAGAATTAAAGCCTGTAATACAATTATTTAAAGTAGTAACACTATCATTTAGTTTATCAAATAGAAGAAAACTTTTAACAACTTTATTAGATCAAATAAATTTTAAAACTAAAAATAAAATTGATAAAATAATTAACAAAACTGAATTTATTAGTATTATTAGTAATAGATAGTAAGTATTTATATAAAAATTTAATATTATAAAATTAAAAGTTTGTATTTTTAATTTGATTTAATTTAAAAATTTTATTTTAAAATTATAGTCACAGCAAATTTTTTCTCAAAGAATATTTATTACTTTAGTAAAATTTTGTACCAATTAAAAATAATTAAAAATAGTAAATTTTAAAATTAAAAAATTAAACCAAATCAAATTTAAATAAAAATTTATTAAAAAAATTAAATTAAATTAAGTAAACTATAGAATTTAATTAATTGGTTTTTATAATTTGGGCCCAATTAAAATTTAAAAGTATCTGAAAATTTTTTTATATTTTAACAACCAGATAGGTTTTAAAAAAATTTTATATATTTTAACTAGATGCTACCTAGTACTTCAAGACAGATCTGACTAAACTTCAAAAATTAGAGAAATTGTATAACAAAGATCTTATAAGCAAGAGAGATCTACTAACCAGACCACATTGTAGACCAAGAATCAGGAAATCTTTAGACTTGAGCCTGGGAAACTCAAGTCTGAGCAGACCAATCCTTCTGGGCCAACTGAATTAGAAGAATAACAATACCAAAAGAAGTAAGATGTGGAAAGTAATAGAATATAGTACAGAGATTTGTGAACTTTAAAAAGGTAGAAGTAAGTAATAGTAATAGTTTAATAGTTAGCTCTGACCCCAAATGCATAGGTTAAGCTATGGCATAAGTTATTTAAGTCTAGGTAAATACATATATAGGAATATACCTGTTTTAAGTCTGGCTGTTAATCTAGTGGTATCATATAGATTCATAATACCCTGGTGTATGTAGTGAGGTTATACCTAGATCTTAAGTTCCACATTGTGGAAGTAAGAATATTATTAGATAGTTTAAATAGGTATCTTACGTAGTGGGGTGCAAATAAAGCAGATAGTGTAGAACCCTTAGTATAGCACTACTGCTTTGGGCAGACTATTTAAATTAGACACCAAAAGTACATATATGGCTATATATACTCTTATTGTAACCAAAATAATACTTAATAATAATAAATCACTATTGACAAAAAGATCATCTTAATATTAAAAAAAAATTTTTTATATAAATTTTATAAATTTTTATATATAAAATTTAAAAAAAGTTAGCTAGCCAGATTTATTTAAAAGTTTTATATTGTAAAAACTAAGTAATTAAATTTGTATAATTTAAATTAATTAAATTAAATTTATTTAACTTAAGTTTAAAAATTTTATATAATATTTAATAAATTTTTAATTTATTTACAATAAATAGATCAAATTTAGTAGCTAAATATTGGACAAATTATTTTGCTACTATTTCAAACCCTATTTTTATATCAACTAAATACCAGAGAAATTTAGCAAAATAGTATTAATATAGCTAATAATTTAGAAAAAATTATTAAAACTTTTGATCTTAAAAAAGTTTCATTTATTATAACAGATAATCTATTTGTTATGAAAAAAGCATGGGATATTTTAAGTAAAAAATATCCAAAATTTATTTATTTGGAGTGTTTAGCTTATAATATTAATTTATTTATTGGTAATATTATAAATTTGGAGTAGATACAAGAAGTTTTTTCAAATGCAAAATTAATTATAAAATTTTTTAAACAATATACAATTACTGCAGCAATTTTTAAAAGATATTAAGAGAATAAATATAGATCAAATTATAAATCTTTAAAGTTACCAGGTAAAACTAGATAGGGTTTGCAATAATTTGTTTAAATTTAGTTAAATTTAATCAGTTAGCACTTAGATTAACAACTACTAAATTAATTAATAATCCAATAGCAACTATTGATTTAAAAAATTAAAAATATTATTCAAAATGATAATTTTTAGAATGAAGTACAAAATTATTAAATATTTTAAAAATTTTAGCAAATGAAATTATAATTTTTGAAAGTGATATTTCATATTTATCTCAATTTTATAAATGGTATGAAGATCTTGAATTAAATGAATGTACCATATATTCCCGAAAATAAGCTATCATTTTTGGGCAAAAAATTACACAATTTCGGGAATAGCTTATTTTCGAGTAATAGAGGTTTTTGATCATTTTTTATTAAGTAAATGTAGTTTTTATATATAAAAAAGTAGCTTCTATATATATAAGTCAAAATTGTACTAAGTAAATCGGTAAAAGTAGCTTAATAAAGGTTGTTTAGAATTTAAAAATACATATATTCTAAAAGTTTCATACAATTTAGATAATATTTTATTAGTACACTTTTGCATTTTAAATTCAAATTTAAAATGCAAAAGTGTACTAATAAAAGTTATCCAAATTGTATAAAGCTTTTAGAATATATGTATTTTTAAATTCTGACCAACTTCTATTATGGTCAAAATATATATTTACTTAGTACAAGTTTGCCTTTTATATATAACAACTGTTAAAAATTTTTGAAAAATTTGGGAGGTAGCTTATTTTCAGGTAAGAGAGGATTTTGAGTTTTTGGCTCAAAAGTGAGGGAGTAGCTTATTTTCGGAGTAGCTTATTTTTGGAAATATACGGTAAATATTAAGTATATATATTATTTAAAATTTAAAATTTAGTAAATTATTTAAATTAATTAATTTTTTATATATAATATATTTTTAGATTTACAAAATAGCTCAGCATATAAACAACTTCATAATATTATAGTTAATAGATAGAACAATTTTTATAATCCTGTAATAAAAATTGCATATTTATTAGATTCAAGATTTCAAGATAAGACTTTAGCTAATGATATTATGACAATAGTATCTGATTTTATTAAAACATATTATCCTAAAACTAGTAACAAAATTTATAGTCAACTTTTAGAATATTTAGCATATTCTGGTCTATTTAATAATAATATAGCTTGGAAAACTATTAATTTTGTAGATTAAATAACTTGGTGGATGGAAAACTTTATAAATTCAGCTTTAAAACTTATTTAATTTGCTAAGAAAATTTTAATAATTTCTACTTTATCTGCAGAAGCAGAACATAATTGGTCTGTTTTTAAACAAATTTGTTCAAACAAAAGAACCAAGCTTAAATTACCAAGATTATTTAAATTAGTTTATATTTATAGTAATTACAGATTAACAAACTCTCAATATAATATTAAACAAAAATTAAAAAATATAAATAACAATACAACAAATTCTGAAAATAATTTTTGGGAAGATTTTTTTATTGATAATAAAGATGAATTAGAACTTCTTGATAATGATGAACTAGAACTTTTTAATAAAGATGAATTAAATAGTGAAATTGAAATAAATTTAAATTTAAAAAATAATGACTATAGTAATAATAAAAAAGTATTTGATTATAATAAAGAATTATTTAATTTTTAATCAAATATAAATAAATAAATAATATATATATGTAGATTATAAAATTTTAAAAAGTATATAAAAATAAAAAAATATAAAAATTATAAAATATAAAAAAAAAGGTTTTATAATTTATCATCATAGTAATATATTGCTCATATATGCCAAGTTTCAAGCTTTGCTTACAAATTATAATTTGTAAACAAAGTTCAAACTCTGCATATAGAACTATTAAACTAGTAATATATTATTATAGTAATAATTATAAAATACTAAAAAAAATATAAATCAAAAATTTTTTAAAAAAATATATAAAAATTTAAAATATAAAAAAATAAAAAATTATAAAATATAAAAAAATAAAAAAATTAAAATATAAAAAAATATAACAATTATTTTATAAAAATGCAAAAATAAAATATTAAAATATTATAAGACAAAATCTAAAATTTAAATATGTTTATAATATATTTGTAAAAATTTAGTTTTAAGTTTAAAATATTAAATTATATGATATATAATTAGCAAAATCTAAATATAAAATAAATATGTTTATTATTAAATTGGCAAACAAAAAATAATTATTTATTATATTTTAATTACAAATATAGCTTTAAACTTTTGGCATAATAGATAAATAATACAAATAAATTTAAAAAATTATATATATAGTTAAACCTCTCTATAGTCATCTTTTATATAAGCATATCATATAAAAAATTCTTTTTATAAGCACATTTATTTTAAAACCAACTATTATAAATATATAGAAAAAAACTTCCTTATAAGCATATCTTAGTAAAATTCTTTTTATAAATACACAAATCTTTATCCCGAGGGGTATGATTATAGAGAGGTTAGACTATACAGTATAGCTTTTTGCATATATATAATCTAATGCTAGTATTTCGATCCTTAATCCAATTATCTAAATTGGTCCCTAAATATAAATAAAAATTTAAATATCCAGATTAAAGATTTCTACTCAGATTTGTCAAAGAACTTAAATAATGAATATAAGGATGTTCTTAAAGCTAGCTTTATTTCTAATCTGACACCAGATTTAATAGAATCAGAATGGCCTGTCAAAGATAAGATCAGAACACTATCTAATACTAACAAGCTACTATAATGGGAGCAAAATTTTTATAGATTTCGAAATATTCTGAAAGCTAATAAGAAATTCTGAAAAATTCTCATATGTATTTCATATACATGATGTATATGAAACTTGAAAAAATCAAAATTTGCGCAACAATAGTAAAGACTATATAACAATTAACTCTATTTAGCTGATTTTTGGGGCAGTAGTAAAGAAGTTTCACAAAATAAGAATTATATAACATTTAGCACATTGTGTACTTTTATTCTAGCTTAAGAAACATGGGGGTATGTCTTAATAAGATTTAGAACAATTATAAAAAAATTGGCCAAAAAACATTTTAGCAGACAAATTTAGCCACTGCATGGTTTAAGAGATAGAATTATTTAAAGCTCATAATCCTGCTTATATATTATCATCATGTATAACATTATTTGAACAATTACTAAATGAAGAATTTGCATATATGCAAAATACTATAAATAATAAATTAGAGAATGCTGAATATCTAACATTAAGTATGTATATAATAATATTAAAATTTTGCAAATATTAAGTATACAGAGTTTTATTTATTAATATATATTTATATATAAATAAATATTTAATTTTTTAAGCTCTTGATGAATGAACTTCTAAATGTGGTGAATCTATATATAATTATATTGTAATAACTATAAAAAGAAAAGAATATCTAATTTCAATATAAAATTATTAAAATTATTTTTTACAATTACATAGTGATAGCTTTTTAGCTTCAGAAAATTTAAATATTATTGAACTAGTCAGTTCTAAAAAATTTGTAGCTATTGTCACTAATGTAGCTTCAAACTGTTAAATTGCAAAAAAAAACATACAAAAAAATATAAACATATTTTAAACATTTATTGCATTACCTATGCAATCAATTTAATCCCTATAAATTTAACAAAACAAATTAAAATAAAGACATTTATTAGTTATATGTATTTTATTCCTAAGCTTTGTTATATTCTATAAAACTCAAATTTGTCAAAAAATGTCTTGGACGAAATACATCAACTGATAATAATACTCATAAAGAACAAAGTCGAGTTACTATATACAACAAGCAACTTTCTACTTGCATATAGAGATCTAGGAAACTGCAAATTTCTTTGACAGGAACTTTTAATACAACAAATAACAAATCTATATCGGTGTCTAAATGGGTTAGATCAGGATAGTAATTTAGCAAAAATCCAAATTAAGCAAGATCTTCTTAAAGCCAATTTGGTTGAAGGTAATTGGCAATTCGAAGCACATTCATACTTGAATTCAATCTAGAAGCTCAATATAACATGTCTAACATTATATAATGCAAAAATCTTCAATATGGACATTAGACTCACGCTTGATTGCTGGCTCTTTCAAAGTGCTGGACTACAAATAAGAGAAACAATGAATTCTCCTCTCTTCTTAAAATCATACAAAAATCTTCTCAATCTGGGTATCCTCTTTCGTGATCAACTACTTGACAGAAAAGGGAAAAGGCTTTTAATATAGCAATAACTCAAGGTGACAAAAGCAAACCAAAAGCAGGAAAGAAAGCCAAATAGTTCACTTTTCTAGAAAATGTTATATTACAAAATTCAGAAAATAGAGAAATTAAAGAAGTTCACCAAATATCTAGTCCAAACAATTTAATACCCCTGGCACCACTCATACCTATCTCTTCAGACAATAGGAAAAAAGAATGGGTACTAATAGATAAGGAAAACAATAAATTAAAGCCAAAAAAGATTGTTAGAAAAGGTAAACATAAAGTTTTTACAGAGCATTGGGAGGTTAAGGAAAATAGCTCAATAACAGGGTATATTGAAATAGAGAAATGTGAAGAAGCATCTCTACTAAATCAGGAGAGAATTTATAGTTGGATGAGCCAGAGTAATGTTTTAACAGTAATCCCAAAGCCATTAGAAAAGGATAATCGAAAGCATATTTTAAGATATAAAGATATCCTAACTAGCAGTAAGAGTAGACAAAAAATAATGAAACCGAGAAAGAAAGAAAGTTTGTTTGTTAGCATACAAAACATGAAATCTTTAGATAAACAATTAATAACAGATCAAAATTTTAATATAGAGTTAGATAGTAGTTTAAATAATAGTTTAGACTTAAATATTAGTTTTAATATGAATAGTTTTTGGATATACACAAATTGTTCATTAGTTTGAGGTATAGATAATTGCAGTATGGGTATTGGTTGGATACAAGTAGATGAGAAACAAGAACAGTCATTATGTGAGGGTATAGCAAAGGTAGAAAATTGGCCTTCATCAACAAAACCTGAACTCATCGCAATTTGGCTTGCTCTTTTTATGATTCCAATAAATAGTGATATTTGCATTTACTCAGATAGTGCAGTAGCAATTTCCAATATAGACAAGATCAAAAGTAAATGGAGATTCAATAAGATCTTTAAAGGAAAAAACTGGGATATTCTTATCAAAATTGCAGATCTCATCAAAGCAAAAAAGATCAATCTGGAACTTAAAAAAATTAAAGGCCACAGCAACAACAAATGGAATAACAGAGCAGATACACTTGCAAAAAAAGCTATCTCTTTAACACACTTAGCAAACATCCATCTGAACCTTAATATAAGAATCTCTTTTTTTCTCTTTTGGGAAGAATATAAAGTTGAAAAAGCAACTAGGCCTTTTTTTAAAAAGATTTTTGAAATTTGAAACAGTACAAATTGGAGACTAATGAGCTCAATTCTAACCTTAGAACCTGACTCAAACAAGCCCACATTGGATTGATTCTCATATTGGAAAAGATTAAAAAAGCTTAAAGGTGTGAAATGTAATACATTAAAGAAAAGTAAGAGCCTAGCTATGCAATTGAAGTGTCTCTCAGAAAGTTTACCAGTTTTCAAAACATTGGCAATATGAAACTAGATATTTATACAAATAGTGAATATTTAGCATGCAACATTGGCATAGTAAAAACTCAGGATCATCTAGCTGAATGCGATCACTATAAATTAATGTGGCAAAGTATTGAGACTACAACTCTGGATCTGGTTTGGTCCAAATTTACGAAAGAAGAGATGCCCGAAAAATCTCTTGTCTAAGATTCTAATTGGGGAGACCGACTCTGATAGGCAAGAAATAAAAAGCTATAGATTAAAGGCCTAATCACGTTGAACTAATTTAACAGAATTTTAAATTTTCGAATTTTATCAAAAATGACATCCTATATTACAGAACTTGCTATATATATAATTTGAAACAGCATGGAGGACATTCGATTTGGTTGGCTTGAAGATCACTGAGTTATACAATATAAATAAAAATTTTTAAAGTAACACTTACTATGAAAAACCACATTGTCAATTGACAACCCATGGTTTCACACAATAAATTTTTTTTAAAAATATCTTAGAGTATTTTTTACCTCTTCATACATCTTTAGTGAAAAAAGATCAGTATAGATTAGTATCACTAAAGACTTCATTTAGAGAGCAAATTTAGACAAATTTAGGCAATGAATGAGATAATAAGATTTCAAATTCGAAAAAATTTAAAGTTTTTTCAAAAAAAACGACGCTGCCAATTAAGGTTGTTAGAACTAACTAACCCGAGTTTTTTTTTGAAGTTAAAGTCATACTAGAAGACATAAGCATTTTTATCATTGGAATTGATATTTCTCAACAACAAGCAACACAAATAAAGCCTAAAAATTTTACTTTCGTTAAAGCAAATGTTCTAGATAGAATACTATTTGAAGATAACATTTTTGATTATATATTTTAACTGAGAGCATATACTTAGCAAGATTGGCTACAGGTAGTAAATGAACTTGTCAGAGTTTTAAAACCAGGTGGATACTTAGAGATATGCGTATTTATCAATTAAATTCATAGTTAGTAAAAAGCTTTACTAAAATTTTGTCATGTTACTAATTAGCGTATTTTAAAATAAGTTGATGAAACATTCCATGTTATACAATATGGAACCAGCTGCTAAACATTGGGAAAGAATTAAAAACCCATGGTGAAAATTTAGCCATTATTAAGTCTAATCTGCATAATAATTTATGATGTTTTTTAACTTTGAAAAAATCTATATACTTCCAGTTTTGAAATTAACCAAAGGAGAAATTATTGAAAAAATCATTTTGGTCTGAAAAGCAAGGCACTGATGCATTTGCAATACAAAAATTAGAGAAATATATACAAAATCAAGGTTTTATTATTTATCAGCTCATTATGATTTGCCAATTATAGTTTTGCTATATATAAAAAGTTTTTTTGCTAATTATATATTTACTAAATTATTAAATTAGGCCAATTAGAAAACATTAAAAAAAAAGTAAGAGAATGCCATCATGGTGCAAAGTTTACTCAAATCGAACTTTAACAAAATGGTATATGATAATATCTCAAAACAGAACCAAATTACAACTAATAATAATAAGGAAAAGAATTTTATCTCACCCATGGACAATAGTAATTTATCATTTGCACCAACTTCAGCACCAATCGGCACTTCAACAGGTCGTAATAATGAATGAGATAATACAGATAAAGATTTAGAGTTAGAAAATAATACCTTTAATGCCAAAAAGAAAACAGTTGATAATGATCATAAATTGACCAAGAAAGTAACTCAGAAGCCAGAATAGCTGAAAGAAAAAAAAAAGGTATGCTTTAGATTTATTTTATATAATTATATATTAGAGTCTCGTTCCGTTCTTAATATAATAAACATAAAATTTTGCTCTATTAAAAGAAAAGTCTAGATAGTTTTTTGGAGATTTTTCGTGGTACTATAAATTCTGAGACAAACTAAAAATTTGTACATTTCCTGAAATCTCCCCGGTTTAATTATATGGATCATCTAACTCTTCAAAAAATACATTGCTATCTTTGAACCGAAGTTCTGAAGACAATGATGTGATTCCAAAGAGTTAAATGACCTTAGAATGAAACAGAAGAGATTTGGAAAGCGAGCAAATTTTTAGTTTGTCCCAAAATTTATGAAAACAGCCTGTAGGGATGTTAACAGGTTTAGTCTGGTCAATTTTGGTCCAAGTCTAGTCTTCAGTATTAAGACTTTGCTAGTCTAGACCGGTCTAGACCGGTCCAGTCTTAAGACTTAGAGCAGACCAATTTTTTTTAAATCAGACCGGTTTAAGACTAACTGTAGTTTATTAGTCTAAGACTAGACCACATAACATCTCTAAGAACAGCTATAAAAAAGCCTAAGGAACCAAGATTACCAACTGGAAGAATTGAAATTGGTGTTGAATAGACACCATTTACTTGGATTGATTGGAATAAATTCAGAAATACCCGGGAAATGATAAAAGCGAAGGTTAGTATTTTATTTTGATTAATTGCCTATATCTTTATAAGAAGATTAATTCTAACACTTTTTTTATCAAACCAGCCAAAAGAATTTCTACCGGCCCGGAAGAATTAGAATTGGTTACTCCAGGCATTTCTTGGATTTATTGTAATATTTAGAAATATCCGGAAAATGGAATTGATTCTAATACTTTTTTTATCAACCAGCCAAAAGAATTTCTACTAGCCTGAAAGAATTAGAATTGGTGTTGAATAGAAACTATTTACTTCAGGCATTTCTTGGATTGATTATAATGAATTCGGAAATATCCAGGAAATAGAATTGATTCTAACACTTCTTTTATCTACCGGCCAAAAGAATTTCTACCAGCTCGGAAGAATTGAAATTGGTGTTGAATGGAGACTATTTACTCTGGGCATTTTCTTGGATTGATTGGAGTAAATTCAGAAATACCTGGGAAATGAAAAAAGCAAAGATTAGTATTTTATTTTGATTAATTGCCTATGTCTTTATAACAAGATTGATTCTAATACTTCTTTTATCAAACCAGCCAAAAGAATTTCTACCAGCCCAGAAGAATTGGAATTGGTTACTCTGGACATTTCTTGGATTTATTGTAATATTCAGAAATATCTGAGAAATGGAATTAATTCTAAAACTTCTTTTATCAACCAGCCAAAAGAATTTCTACTGGCCCGGAAGAATTAGAATTAGTGTTGAATAGAAACCATTTACTCCGGGCATTTCTTGGATTGATTGTAATGAATTCAGAAATATCTGGAAAATGGAATTGATTCTAACACTTCTTTTATCTACCGGCCAAAAGAATTTCTACCAGTCCGGAAGAATTGGAATTAGTGTTAAATAGATACCATTTACTCTGGAAATTTTCTTGAATTGATTGGAGTAAATTCAGAAATACCCGGGAAATGAAAAAAGTGAAGGTTAGTATTTTATTTTGATTAATTGCCTATGTTTTTATAAGAAGATTGATTCTGACACTTCTTTCATCAAATCAGCCAAAAGAATTTCTACCAGCCCGGAAGAATTGAAATTGGTTACTCTGGGCATTTCTTGGATTTATTGTAATATTTAGAAACATCCAGGAGATGTGATTGATTCTAACACTTCTTTTATCTACTGGCCAAAAGAATTTCTACCAGCTCGAAAGAATTGGAATTGGTGTTGAATAGACACCATTTACTCCAGGCATTTTCTTAAAATTTAGAAATATCTGGGAAATGGAATTGATTCTAACACTTCTTTTATCAACCGGCCAAAAGAATTTCTACCGGCCTAGAAGAATTAGAATTGGTGTTGAATAGATACCATTTAATCTGGCATTTCTTGAATTGATTGTAATAAATTCAGAAATATTCAGGAAATGAGATTGATTCTAATACTTCTTTTATCTACCAGCCAAAAAAATTTCTACCAGCCCAGAAAAATTGGAATTGGTATTGAATGAAAACTATTTACTCCGGGCATTTCTTAGATTGATTGTAATGAATTCAGAAATATCCGGGAAATGGAATTGATTCTAACACTTCTTTTATTTACCGGCCAAAAGAATTTCTATCAGCCCAGAAGAATTGGAATTGGTGTTAAATAAAAACCATTTACTCCGGGCATTTCTTGGATTGATTGTAATGAATTCAGAAATATCTGGGAAATAGAATTGATTCTAACACTTCTTTTATCAACCGGCCAAAAGAATTTCTACCAGCCTGAAAGAATTGGAATTGGTGTTGAATAGAAACCATTTACTCCAGGCATTTCTTGGATTGATTGTAATAAATTCAGAAATATCTGGAAAATGGAATTGATTCTAATACTTCTTTTATCAACTGGCCAAAAGAATTTCTACCAGCCCGGAAGAATTGGAATTGGTGTTGAATGAACACTATTTACTCTGGGCATTTTCTTGGATTGATTGGAGTAAATTTAAAAATACCTGGAAAATAAAAAAAGCGAAGGTTAGTATTTTATTTTGATTAATTGTTTATATCTTTATAAGAAGATCGATTCTAACACTTCTTTTATCAAACCAGCCAAAAGAATTTCTACCAGCCCGGAAGAATTGAAATTGGTGTTGAATAGACACCATTTACTCTGGGCATTTTTTGGATTGATTGTAATGAATTCAGAAATATCTGGGAAATTGGAATTGATTCTAACACTTCTTTTATCAACTGGCTAAAGGAATTTCTACCGGCCTGGAAGAATTGGAATAGAAACCATTTACTCCAGGCATTTCTTGGATTTGTTGTAATATTCAGAAATATCCGGGAAATGAGATTGATTCTAATACTTCTTTTATCAACCGGCCAAAAGAATTTCTATCAGCCTGAAAGAATTGGAATTGGTGTTGAATAGAAACCATTTACTCTGGGCATTTCTTGGATTTGTTGTAATATTCAGAAATATCCAGAAAATGAGATTGATTCTAACACTTCTTTTATCAACTGGCTAAAAGTATTTCTACTGGCCCGGAAGAATTGGAATTGGTGTTAAATAGAAACCATTTACTCCAGGTATTTCTTGGATTTATTGTAATATTCAGAAATATCTAGGAAATGAAAAAAGCGAAAGTTAATATTTTATTTTAATTAAGTGCCTATGTATTTATAAGAAGATTGATTCTAACACTTCTTTTATCAAACCGGCCAAAAGAATTTCTACCGGCCCGAAAGAATTGAAATTGGTGTTGAATGGACACCACTTACTTCGGGCATTTCTTGGATTGATTGTAATGAATTTAGAAAAATTTGAGAAATGGAATTGATTCTAACACTTCTTTTATCTACCGGCCAAAAGAATTTCTACTGGCCCGGAAGAATTGGAATTGGTGTTGAATAGAAACCATTTACTTCGGGCATTTCTTGGATTTATTATAATATTCAGAAATATCCAGGAAATAAAATTAATTCTAATACTTCTTTTATCTACTAGCCAAAAGAATTTCTATTAGCTCAGAAGAATTAAAATTGGTATTGGATAAACACTATTTACTCTGGGCATTTTCTTGGATTGATTGCAATGAATTCAGAAATATCTGAAAATGGGATTGATTCTAATACTTCTTCTATCAACTGGCTAAAAGAATTTCTACCAGCCCAGAAGAATTGGAATTGGTGTTGAATAGACACCATTACTCCAGACATTTTCTTAAAATTTAGAAATATCCGGGAAATGAGATTGATTCTAACACTTCTTTTATCAATCGGCCAAAAGAATTTCTACCAGCCCGGAAGAATTGGAATTGGTGTTGAATGGACACCATTTACTCCGGGCATTTTTTTAAAATTTAGAAATATCTGGGAAATGAGATTGATTCTAACACTTCTTTTATCAACTGGCTAAAAGAATTTCTACCGGCCTGAAAGAATTGGAATTGGTGTTGAATGGATACCATTTACTCTGGCATTTCTTGAATTGATTGTAATGAATTTAGAAATATCTGGGAAATGAAATTGATTCTAACACTTCTTTTATCTACCGGCCAAAAGAATTTTTACCAGCCCGGAAAAATTGGAATTGGTGTTAAATAGAAACTATTTACTCTGTGCATTTCTTGGATTGATTGTAATGAATTCAGAAATATCCAGAAAATGGAATTGATTCTAACACTTCTTTTATCTACTAGCCAAAAGAATTTCTACTGGCCCAGAAGAATTGGAATTGGTGTTGAATGAAAACTATTTACTCCAGGCATTTCTTGGATTGATTGTAATGAATTCAGAAATATCCGGAAATGAAAATAGCAAGGTTAGTATTTTATGTTGATTAATTGCCTGTCTTTATAAGAGGATTGATTCTAACACTTTTATTAACCGGCTAAAAGAATTCTTACTGGCCCGGAAGAATTAGAATTGGTGTTGAAATGGATACTATTTACTCCAGGCATTTCTTGGATTGATTGTAATGAATTTAGAAATATCTGGGAAATGGAATTGGTTCTAACACTTCTTTTATCAACCGGCCAAAAGAATTTCTACCAGCCCAGAAGAATTGGAATTGATGTTGAATAAATACCATTTACTCTGGGCATTTTTTTGGATTGATTGTAATGAATTCAGAAATATTCGGGAAATGAGATTGATTCTAATACTTCTTTTATCAACCGGCCCGGGAGAATTGGAATTGATGTTAAATGGACATTATTTACTCTGGGCATTTTCTTGGATTGATTGAAATAAATTCAGAAATATTCAAAAAATGAAAAAAGCAAAGGTTAGTATTTTATTTTGATTAATTGTATATGTCTTTATAAAAAGATTGATTCTAACACTTTTTTTTATCAAACCAGCTAAAAGAATTTTTACTGGCCTGAAAGAATTGGAATTGGTGTTGAATGAACACTATTTATTCTGGGCATTTCTTGATTGATTATAGTGAATTCGGGGAATGGAATTGATTCTAACACTTTTTTTATCAACTGGCCAAAAAAATTTCTACCAGCTTAGAAGAATTGGAATTGGTGTTGAATGGACACCATTTACTCTGGGCATTTTTTTGAATTAATTGTAATGAATTCAAAAATATCTGGAAAATGAAATTGATTCTAATACTTCTTTTATCAACCGGCTAGGTATAATTTATCTAAAGAATTGAAATTGAGTTGAAATAGGTAAAAGTAAAGCATTCTTAGATATAATTTTTGGAAGAATAACAAAAAAACTGGAAAATTGTGATTGAATAGCTAATTACTTAAAAATATTAAAAATAAAAATAAAAATAAATAGATATTAATTTATTATCACAATTTGTTAATAAATATGTAATATATTTAAAAATTATATATATTTTAATAAAGTTTTTAACCAGATATTAATAAATTATTAATAATTTTTGTGTAATAATAGCTAAGCTCTATTTAGTTTTAATTGTAACATTTATTGTATTTTGTATTACAATAAAAATTATAAATATAACTTGTGTCCTGCTTTTTTTAATTTATATTTTACAATATTTTTATTTTATTTTTTTACAATTTTTAAAATTTAAAATTTAAATAATTTTTATAACAATACCACCACAGAAAAAAA
>CAJVPY010001281.1:0-20182 GCA_910591965.1 Dentiscutata erythropus | reverse complement strand
ATAATACCCAGATCTCTTATATTCTTGTATGACTTTACAAAGAGAGCTGCATCTATAATTTCTCTAATTTGTAGGCTGGTCTCTTGGAAATGCCATTGACCGATAACAGGTTGGATGCTTATATTAAAGTCTTTTGGCTTGTACAATATTGAGCATGTTGTATTATTATTCCAAATTGAAGTCAACATCAGGTCTGCTTCAAAATTCCAGTTTCTATTAATAATATTTGCTGATTACAAGCCTTGCTTGATTCAAATTTTTGCCAATTGACCATCTCGATCTGAGTTGTTTAATCTACATTGAAGATCTGTTATTTGCTGTGTTAAAAGTTCTTGCCAAAGAAATTTACAATTTCCTAAATTTCTATGTGCCAATAAGAAGTTGCTTGTTATGCGAGGTAGCTCAATCTTGTTCTTTATTAATCTAATCATAGGTTGATGTATTGAATCTAAAGCGATTTTAGATAGATTAGATACTTGTAGCATATAATATAGTTTTGGAATCAAGTACATATTGTTCAAGTAAACCAGTTAGCTTAGCATAAGCTTCTTGTTTCTTATTGTTTTGATGGTCAATTGTATTAAGAGTTTGGCCTTTTTTGTAATCAAGATGAACTGGGCTTTACTGCTCAACTATACTCCTAGAAATCTTATAAGTGTTTTGCTTTTTTCAGCTTTGACTTTTTCTTTCACTAATAGTACATTTCTATTATTTGCGCTTACAGACGAATTGAATACTATCAGCTTTGACTTTTTTGGGTTTACTCTTATATCATTTATTGCATAAAACTCTTCTGCAATCTTGAGTGTTGCCTTTAGCTGTGATTTACTATTAGCTATTCACACTGTGTCATCTGCATAAGCTAGAGCTGCTTGTCGATATTTTGTTTCTTTAAACATATTTTGGCTTAGGTTAAGTGGCTCTTTCAGTAGAACTGTGTACCCCAATTTTGTATTGCTTTGGACTCTATATAATAGTGGATCATAAAATATTCTCCATATTAATGGAGATAGCACTTCTTCTTGCTCAATACCATCTGAGGCTATAATGTTCTCTGTAGAGCCTACTGCAGTTAGAACTTTAGTTTTCCTTTCTTTAAATAAGTTGATAATAAAATTTATCAGAATGCTTGGGATTCGAATTCTTTCCATTGCCAATTTAAGTATTTGGAGTGGCACCAAGTCAAATGCTTTCTGCATGTCTTGGAACAAGAGCCATAATTCCTTGTCTTGTTCTTTTGCATCTTCTGTGATACTGCTAAGTATATATATCGCCTTAAATATTGAATTTTTGGGTAAGCCTGCAAAATTTGGTTCCTTAAGAATTAAATTTTTTGTTAAAACCTCTGAAAGACATGTTGCTAGAACCTTTGTTATACACTTGCGAAATGTTTCTAAAAGTGCAATTGGTCTTAAAGAGTTTAGAGTACAGTTCTACTTGGTTGACTTTGGTATAGGATATATTTGACTGCACTTCCATTTAGACAGGATTTTTTCAGATTTTAAACACAATGAACTGAATTTTCTAAAAAAATCATGTGTTAACTGATTTGCTTGTTTGATCAATATATAGCCAATTTCTGATATTCCAGGTGCCATGTTGTTCTTAAGCTCCTTAAGTATATTATCACACTCTAGTTCTGAAATATTATTCTCTAGGCTTGTATACCATGCTTCATTTATTTCTGATTGTGGCTCATATATTTTTTTCATTCTGGAGTAAGGAGGTTAATATTTGTGCTGCTTTTGTTGCATTGATCTTGAAAGAAGTTATGAGTTTTGCTTAAGACATCTTTTGAGTTCGTGTATAACTGAAAATCATTATCGATCTTCTTTAGTATTCTATCTAGCTTGACCTTTGAATACAGTTTATCTAGTATGCTCTTTAATATTTTCCCTTGTTCATCTTGAATCATAAGGCAACCCTGATTAGTGAACTCTTTGATTCTTTCGTTTTTTTGTTTTTTGAGTGCTGTTGCCCATTTTTGATTGAAGATATAAAGCCACCCCTTAATGTCTTGAACCTAATTTTCTATTGATGCCGATTTATTTAATACTATATTTACTCCATGTCTAAGACTTATCCTGTGTAGTAATGCTCTAATTTCTTGTATTCTTTCTTCTAAAACTGCTAGTGTAGCTTTTTGCTCTTTGTTCTCTCTTGATATTCTTTTAATATTGATTATGTCCTCATGCAAAGGCAATCTTGCATTTTTCTTTTTAGCTGGTATTGAGTTTTCTATAGCATTCAGTATTTTTTTAAAAGAAATATTCTTTTTAGTAGCATATAATATTCCTGACTCAATAGAGACCCAAATATAATCTATATCTTGTTGAGATATTATACTAATATCCTTGTTTAATACAATTAATGAGGAAGCACGTTTGTCAAAGAAGTACTGTAGTGAAGATTTGTAGTCTTTCTAATTTTTAGTTGTAGCTTTTTCATATAAAAATTTCAGATAAAATTTCTTGGTCTTCATAGTATTATAAGCCTGGTACTGTATATCACTTTCGCTATTCAAGCTAACTAATGTTGTGTTGTGGTTGCTTCCTGTTATGCAGTCCATATATAGAATTTTTGCTTTATATAGATTTTCCACTAAGCCCTTGGAAATCTAAATTTGGTCGATCTGTGTGGCTGTGTTACCATTTGTCTATGTAAAGGCTTGCGAATCAGAATTTAAATGACGAAAGGTATCTACAAACTTTTGACTTATCATCCATTCATATAGTGGAAGTTTTTTGTGTATAACTTTGCTACTAAGGCTCTGTTTATCAAGTTCTGGTATTGTTATATAGTTGAAATCTCCCATAATTATTACCTTATAATTCAGAGATATATTTCTTCAATTTGTTGTTGAATTAAATTAATTTGATTTTCATTATTTGGTGGAAGATATACAATTAATACTGCTATTTTTAAGTGTTTTAGTATTATATGAAACTCTAGCAAATACTCATTGTCTTTTGATGTTTTTTGTATATTTGTGAATATTTTTTCTGATAAGAACTCCTAATCCTGATCCTTTCTTTTTATTAGAACATGAGCTTGTCTAATAACCTTTAAAGGGGCTCTCAGATTCAAGAATGAAGTGACCTTTCCTGTCTGAAATGTTTGTTTCTATAATTCCTATGATATTTATTTTATTTTCTTTTGCCCAATCTATTAAATGTAAGAGCTTATGATTGTTCGATTTGAGCCCATTAATATTATAACATGCTAACTTTAATTCACGATTTAGGGCATTTGTAGTTATCTTAAGTGGTATTTGCTCTGTCAAGCAGTTTTGCTTGTTTGATTTTATTGATACGCCTGTGGTACCTTTTAGGAGAGATTGGGGCCTATAGCCCCCTGTTTTTCTTTGATTTTTTGAAGTCTAATTAGGATTTGCTCTAAAATACTGCTTTGTAGTTCCAAGTCATTAGAGGCGGTACTTCTTAGCTCTTTTCTCTCGATTTTCTTTTTCTTTTGTATTGCCTAATTCTATCTTATTGGCATTAGTTGCTACTTTGTTTAGTAAGTAATTCTGTCTATTTAATCTATTGTCTTCTATTTTTCTAAGCGGCTTTCTTGTATTACTGCGAGATCTAAAGTTTTCACTTATATTTCTTCTTTGTCTGCTATCTTGCTCTATGTATAGAAATATATAATATTAGCATATTTTTATATTAAAATTTTAAATTTTAAGAACTAAATACCAAATTTTATAATTTTTGATTAAAAATTCAAAATTAAGCATATTTTTTTTAAAATTTAAACTTATAAAGTAAATATATACTAGTATGATGTATTTTTGTATATAGAACAAGTTTACTTAGAACACAAAGATATAATTAATTAGTAAAAGTTTGAGAATTTTAATAATATTTATAATTTTATTAATAAAATTATAAAAATAGTATAATGTTCAACATTTTACTAATTAATTATATCTTTATATTCTATGTAAACTTGTTTTATATATTAAAATATATCATATTAGCATATAAAATATTTGCTAACAAAATGACTCTCTGAGGCTATGTTGATTTTGTGAATAAAAATTAAATTTGCTAGTTATCTAATTCAATTTGAATGAATTTTTTTTAATTTGTAGATTCTATTGGGATTTATAAAATAATTCAAATTGGATTGCTAAATAGATAGCAAATTTAATTTTTATTCACAAATTTAACATAGCCTTAGAAGGTTATTTTGTTAGCAAAGATCTTGTATGTTTATATTATAATATTAAATTTTAAGAAACAAAATGCTTAATTTTACAATTTTTGATCAAAAATTCAAAATTAAGTTTATTTTTTTTAAAATCTAAAACTATAAGATAAATATATACTAATATGATATATTTTAATATATAGAACAAGTTTACTTAGAACATTAAGGTAGGTTTAATTAGTATAAATTTGTTGATTTCAATATTTTTTATAATTTTATTAATAAAATTATAAAAAATAATGTGATGTTTAAAAGCTTTCTTAGTTAATTGCTTTCTAGCTTCTAAGTAAAGATTTAGAGACATGTCTTGTATCACAATGGCAGTTAAAACATTAAAATCTGCCTAGAAAATCATGAGATATAAGTATTTTAGTTTTCACAACTATATGCTTTTTTTATTTATATAAAGAAAAAAACATATAATCACAAAGATAAAAATATTTATATCTTATGATCTACTAGACTGATTTTAATGGTTTAACTACCATTTTAATCACAATACACTCTTCTACAACTTTAGTTAGAAATTGAAAAGAGGTTAGCTTAGTAAAAAAATGCTTCTTTAGAAAACTTTTAATTCTAAAAGCAATAATATTTGATGCATGAAGAAAGTAACTTTTGTCTCATAGTGGACAAATAAAAAATGCAAAGTTACTTTTTTAATATTGTAATATCTGATCATTAATAAAGTAACATTTGTATCACTATGCATAGAAATTAAAGGTCTGTTACTTCGTTCTAGACAATAAATTTTAAACCTTTTATATAATTCAAGTTTATTTTATAAAATTATTTAATAAATTTAAGATTAGATAGTATACTAGTAATATAAAAATAGAGTTTAAAAAATTTTTCAACAATTTTATTAATATAATTAAAAAATTTCTGCCAAACTATACTATGACATTTATTAAAATTAAGATATGTAAAAATTATTTAGATATACTGTATATATTTTAGATTTTTTAATCTAGTGAACTAATTTAGATTATTTAACTACCAAAATTATTAACTCACTGTGACGATTTTAACAAGCCTAAAACTGTCAAAATCCAATCACAGGATCACTAGATTGTTAATGATTTGTATTATATATTTAAAGTAACACAAGTTGTTAACGGTCTCGTGATCCTGTGATTGGATTTTAACGATTTTGGGCTTATTAAAATTGTCTTAGTAAGCATTCATTTTGGTAGTTATATAATCCAAAACAGACCACTGGAACAAAAGTTATACATTTTTAAAGACAAATTATTAATAAAATTTTAATAATTTTAATCGGTTAATATATCACGCGATACGAGATTGCATACAGTATACTGTATATATGCATAAAAAAGTCGGTATGCAATTAGACAGTATCGACTGCATTAGTCTATTATTTAAAAAAAAAAATTATAATCAAAATTAGCAAACTTATCTTTCCAATTTTTATAAATTTTTTAAATAAATTTATTAACAAAAAAAATTTTTATACCGTAAATTCTCGAAATAACGCCCAGGGGTAAAATTACAAAATTTGGCCTAAATTAAGCTTAATTCGGGCCAAAATTCAAAATAACCCCATGCCCGAATTTACGGTAAGTAAAATATTCCATAAGATAACAAGTAAATACTGTGTAAAATTAGTTCAAACTAAAATATTCTAAAACCACACACGAAACCATACAATAAGTCATGATAACGCAACTAAGGAAATCATACAATAAATCAACTGTAATGCATCAAAGGGCTAAAATCATACGATAATGCATCAAAGATCAATTACTATACACTTGTGATCGATTCAAGATAAAATGCTCCGATACTTTCCTATCGGGCAGCTAATTAGCAGAAAATATTCTAATGAATGAGACACACTTAGGTAAGGGATAACAACAATGTAACTTCTGCATAAATTACAGAATTGGCAATTCCACGTGCAGAACTGCAAATCATCGATTACAATTCCACTATTTCCACTATCGTAAAATAATTCTTCTACAACGCTATGCCTGGCGTAAGAAGTTAAGTAATAAATATACTGTATTACACAAAATAGGTGCTAATATTAAAAGTTAGATAATCAATCAACGATCTTATTCCATAAGCTGAAATAGTAAACTCTTTGAATAAAACCGTTATTTAATATCTTGCATTAACTTTATAGAATTTGTTGGCTGGCTTAAAAATGTAACCCTAAATGAGTTTCAAAAATTAATATTTGTCTAAAATGGTTTTTTCAATGGATCCATATTTTGATGGACTCGGTCAGTTATGCTTAATTATTGATTATAACCAATTTCCTAAACTTTAAAATATTTCTTTTTGTATACTAATTAAAGTTTGTTTCGGATTAAACTCTACTCTTACTATTCTTTAAGAATCAAGCCACATTTCCCAAATATAGAGTCTCAAAATTTCGTATCGGTATGGGTCCATTTTTGGAACTGTACTAAAAGATATGTTATTTGACATTTTTTTCACATTAAATAACTCTTGATGTACTGATTTGTGTTGTGTGAACCAACTACCAAAATGGTCGTCTCTATGAGACGATTCCAACAAGCCCAATTTTGAGGTATCTTACTTTTTTGTTTATAAGATAATACAAGCAGAATTTAGTTCTAATCAATTTTAATTTATATATCCATCCCTAATGCAAACACCTACGTATTTGGCAATTTTTCAAACTAATAAGCCCTCTAAATTTTTTTCAATAATCACATTAGCTAGCGATAATGCTTAGTATCATATTTTTGTATTCATAATAGAATCGACCGAAAAATCATCGGCAAATTTTATCAGAATTACGAACCGGCTAAATTACCGCCGGCATAGTCCAATAAATGCATTGTGTCGTGCTTTTCGGTGAATAGCAATAGTTTTAATAGTAATTACAAAAAACTTATTTCAAATTCAAAATTTATATATCAGGAAGGTAACCTTAACGCATATGATTATTAATCAACTTATAATATATCTTGACGCATAATCAGATTTATAATAAATTTTATGATATAAAAGGGCTCGAGGTTTCTTCTGGGATTAAAATCTTTTTTTTTTTTTTAAATTCAGTATTATAATAAATTAGCTTTTAAAGTCTCTTCGTGCTAAACATTAAAACATTAAAAAAAAAAAATCAAAATTCCAAAATGTCGTTTCAAAAGCCTTTGGTAATGGTCAGTGGAGCTACTGGTAATACATTTTGACTAACAATAATTCAACGTATTTAATAGCATTTATTAATGTATATTGACTTCTTTTACATACTTTAGGTGCTCAAGGTATTATTTATTCGTGTTCGCCCAAAACGTGTCAACATTTTAATAATAAGTATATGTTTTTATACACAGGAGGATCTGTCGCCAATTCCCTCCTCGCAACAGGAAAATATAGAGTCCGTGCTCTTACACGTAACCCTGAATCTGATAAAGCAAAAGCCCTTGTTGCAAAGGGTGCCGAAGTTTTCAAGGCAGACCTTTCCATTAAAGAAGATGTCAAGAATGCGCTTAATGGCTCTGATATCGCATATATTGTCACCAATTTCTTTGATCCGGTAACTAAGGAATCACATTTTATTAACTATATAATAGTTACTATATTTTATGACAATTGTGAATATTATATTAGTCCATTTACCCAAATAACATGGCTGAAGAAGAAAGACAAGGTAAAGTGATTGCCGACGTCGCTAAAGAAGTTGGATTGAATTGGCTTATTTATAGGTATATAATGTTATAAAAGAAATATTTCTATTCCATGAGGACTGACCTTACTTAATATCTATATTAAGTTCTCTTCCTGATACCATCGAGGGATTCGAAGAACATAATTACAATGTCGTACATTTTTACGGTAAGAAACGCCAATTTATTATATGGTCTTTATACGATATTAATATATTCAAGTACATAGAACTTTGGATATTCCGAACTCCGCATTTATCTACAAAAGATGATGGAACATCTGAATTTATTGTTCCATTGGTCAAAGAAGACACCACTATTGAGATTGTTGACTCTGAAACTGACACTGGCGTAAGTAATCACATAATCATCTATATTAGCAGGCTTTACAGAAATAATAATAATTTGTAAAAATGTTCTCAGCCCGTTGTAGCCAAAATTATTGAAGAAGGGCCAGAAAAGTGGAATGGAAAGAAAGTTCCTGTTACTTCGGAACGCATTACTTTTGGAAAAATTGCCGAAATATTGACTAAAGGTAAGTTTCTAATAATTTTTTGTTTATCTATAAAATTATTAAATGCAAAATTTCTTTTTTACTAAACTATCAGTTACTGGAAGACCATTTAAGCTTCGCACTCCCAGTCGCGAAGAAACGAAAAAAGAATTTCCCTTCTTGGATAGTGAAGAATTACTCGATATGGTATGTCATTCGGATTATTTTTTAAAAAGCATAATAATAAATATTTATTAATTATTTTCAATAGAATCGTTGGTTTAATGAATACGGTCTTTTTCGCTCTGACCCTGAAGTTTGTGACATTTCCATCACTAAAGTTTTACATCCAAATATTACTACTTTTGAACAATATGCTTACAAAAAATGGGTAATAAGTAATAACAACTTTTAATTTCTCGAAGCCCGCAATTTATTAATTTTAAAATAAGACATACATAAAATGTACTGTACATATACTAGTTATCACAACCTGTATATTGAAATTTCGAATCAATAAAAAATTATGTAGTTGCGCGATCTGGCACTCTAAAATCATGCTTTATTTAGGATGAATGAATAAATTTAATGTCTTGTAAATTTAGGTCATGATTATGGTATAGATAATGATGTAAACTTATAGTGCCCGTCAGAAGATTTTTTAACCTGTAGCATGATACAATAAAACTTTACAGCTTTGATTTTTTTTTTTTTTTTGACATAAAATGAATCTAATTCTAATTACTAAGATTTTTATATTTTACAATCACTATAACAAAATTTGAAAGAGAGAAAATATCAATAACTTTTAAAATTTTATATTAATTTTCAAGTATTTTTTATGGTATTGATAAAAAAATTCAACTTAATTTAACAGACAGTTATTACCTAACACTTTTACTAAAACGCCTCCTATATTGTATAAGCTTAAAAAACTGGATAATTAATTACTACGTATACCTGATTCCAAAAAAGAAGTAATTTTTCATAACCATTTTCATCTGTTTTAGTACATCTAATAAAACTTGAATAAAACTTGAATGAATGATTATTTGGCCGATTCGATGACCTTTTAAATAGATGATCTATATTTTATTACATAATTATAGAATACGTACCAGTATTGCAATATTAACATATTCAATATTAAGGTTTCACCTAAATACATTTCTAATATGTTTTATTGTTCTTAATATGTACGAAAATTAACCGACTTTGACATTAATATAAAAGAAGGTTTTTAATACAAGATTAATTTTCATAATACACAAGTAATCGCTAATGAAAAAAAGTTCGATTTGATCGTGAATTCTTGGCTGGATTATATACATATAGCCTCAAAATTGTTCTATCTTTGATTGTAACTCATACAATTACCAATCAGGTTTTTTAGGTTTAAAATATGTTTACATTGTCAATACATCCATAATTTCTAAATTGCTTAAGAATTTTTTTCATCAATTTTCTAACGATTGAGCTTTGAAAGTATCATATAGCAAATACACTACACAACTATTATACAGTCAATTCTCTCTAAGTGCAACCCCTCTAAGTGCAACTTCTCTCTAAATGCAGCTTTAACTTTGGGCCTAAGTATATGTTTGGTATACGTTTTGTCTCTATAAATGTAATTTTTCTTAATTGTTCCCTAATGCAAGTTGCTAAAAGTCTGGTCCCAATGAATTGCGCTTAGAGAGAGTTGACTGTATATAGATCATTGTTAAAATCGCATAACATTGAAGTAAACGTACATTATAAATCTATTATAGTATAACCGAATCAAGTATTGTTCGAATTAATTTTATTATCCAATGCCCTGAATTTACGAAAACAAAGCAATGAGCCCCTTTGTGACTTTTGATCCAAACCTTGAATTCATGACTTGTTTATTCATGATTCTTTTTTAGATTTGTATCTCACACTACAGCACTAGTGATGCCTGACGAAACCATGTGATGCTAATTGTCACATGGTACAATATATGGGCTAGGTGCTGAAAAAAGGAACGAAAATGACAATTTTTTCAAACTAAATTTTTTTAAATAAATTAATTTATAATAAGATTAGAATCTTTTTTCACTTAAGACATAAAAGTAGTTGTGTTAATAAAATTTTGCAGTATAGCTCTTTAAAGTTTGTATTTTCTTATAATCTATTACAAGGTTTATAACACAAAAATTGTTTTGTCGATTTCGTTCCTTTTTCCAGCACCAAAATCAGTAACAGCACGTGATAATTAGCATCACATGGGTTCGTCAGGCATCACTAACTCACACCACAATTTGATTGGCTAATATTACAAGGGGTAAACAAAATTTTGTTGTTCGCCAAAGTACCCATGTAATGTGATTTTTACAATTACAAAATTTAGAGTCACGGGTATTACACATCACATGATATATAAATAATATTTTAAAATTTGAGTACTTTGCAAATGAAATACGGTAATTAAGGACTGTTTTGAGAACTGTCTTATTAGGGACTGGAATCCATCCCTAAGTCGGAGAGTAGTTTTCAATTAATGATAATAATTATTGATGTAATGTACTTCGGAATGGAATTATTGCAGATTTAAAATCCACCTAGGCTGATTCCGAATAAACATAGATTGAAAGACTTCCAAAGTTTGCCCGAGTCGTTAAAAAACCCAATTCAACTTATAATAAATCTATGTGTATTCCAAATTATTTCATCGAGTATGTTGTTTTGAAAATTAAAATAACTTTAAGATAGTATTTATTAATAACACAGTGCATTGCAAGTTAATTAAATTTAAAAGCATAACACTAAGTTTTTATTTATGTTAGTGGAATAGCAACTATTCCTTCAGGTTAGATCTATTTTACACCGATATTTCTCATGCATTTTTATCTACTTGTGAATATGGATGCTTTTCGAATGCTTGAGCATTGAAAGAATTCTATTTCAATCGCGTAATGCAAATGTATTTTTGCTAAATGATAATCTTTGCATCCCCGATTGTTGTATTTGCCGAACCTTGTAAAAATTTAATACAAAAACAAATGTCTTCATGCAATATTCTATTTCCTATTTTCAACTCATTACTAAAATATTTGGAAAGCAATTCTTTGAATGGATAACCTTAATATTCGGTCATCAGGTAAAGAGAGTTGCAAATTATGAAAAAGTGAGATAAAAAAATAAACAATAAATGTCAAAGAGTTAAGTAATCACCGTAGTGAATGCTATCTAACCCAGACGGTTTATTAATAAATATGGTTTATGGTCTCGCTTGGCTACTTGAGACGTGCACACCTTTACTAGACACTAACGTTCCGTTTGTATTTACTACAACTCTTTGATTTAACACACAACTTCCAGTCGAAAGACTGTTTAATTCTTTATTTACAATTTGCTATTTAAGCGACTCAAACAATTACATACTTTGTACTACACCTTTAACTATTTCTTTGTTATTAATTAATTTAACTTTTCAT
This sequence comes from Dentiscutata erythropus, assembly GCA_910591965.1. NCBI lineage: Eukaryota > Fungi > Glomeromycota > Glomeromycetes > Diversisporales > Gigasporaceae > Dentiscutata > Dentiscutata erythropus. The sequence goes on along the minus strand of CAJVPY010001281.1, from coordinate 8,345 downwards.
TGTTTTCCCAACTCAATCGTCACATTCATGCAATCGATGATCAAGGTACTTATCGTACCCGAACTTGCATGTGCTGTCCCCACATCTCGATTTACCTACGTACGACTAGGGTTTTTATTATACCGGTATAATAGAAATGGTAGTATAATACTGTATAATACTGTATTACCGGTACCAATATTTTGCTTCTATGTAGTTTAATATGGTCGGAAATTTTTAAAAATTAGCTTGTTTAAATCGGAAATCTTCGTGTCCTCAAATAAACCGATTTAATTGGCTAAATTATTTTTAATTATGGTATTGTACATATACCCTCTGTGTATAATACTGGTATTATACGGGTATTATGCCAATTGTATAATACGGTATCAAGTAACTTAAAAACCCTACGTACGACTCCGATCGATCACGTGGTCACGTGAATCGATCGAGTCACATATTCGTTGAGCTTTCCTACTTCGCAATTCACCAAACGATTCAATATCAATTTGCATACCTTTTACAAGGTATAAGGGCTCTTCGGAAAATACGTGACAATAAAAGATTTGTATTTTATTTTGACAATATATCATAATTTATTACAGTATCGAATTAAATCAACTTAAGTTGCTATTGAATTATCTATTATATAGAATTAAGTATAGAATCGACTTAAGTTGCTTTTAAATTACAAATCAACTTGGATTACATTCGGTATTCTGTTCTAACCTAAGTTGATTCTAAATCTACAATTATTTCGTTCCGACGTACGACATATATAAAGTATATGAGAAAACAAAGAAAACTTTTACCTTTCGTATTCGTTCTTTGTACTAAGATGATAAGATATCGGTATTTGTTTTTTCATTATTTCTATTATTTTTATTATTCTGTTATTGTCACTGCATGGTCACTGAGGGCTACAACATATACGTACAAGAAGAGACTTAATTTCCAAAAGCACCAGAAAATTTTCTTTCTTCTATTTGTACATGGTCTTTCTGATAATTACTGATATTCTCCTTTGGTTCTGAATTTTTTGGATAGTTACCATCCTTTCACGGTGGCAGTTCATAACCAACAGCCGATATAATTTCGAAGCCCCTCAACTGATGTGATTGACCGACTCTGTAATAAAAAAAAAAAAAAAAAAAAAATTCTATATCAGGCTTTAGATTTGGTAAAATTAAAATGCCGTGGAATGTAATATGTACCATATAGCCGCGGAATAACGCACAGGGGCGTTATTTCAAATCTTGACACGAATTAAGCTTAATTTAGGTCAAAAAAATCGAAATAACGCCCCTGTACGTTATTCCGCGGATATACGGTATGTAAAAATATGTAAAAAAAAAAAAAACTGTATTGGTATTTCGTTGATGAATAAAACGTTGTTTTTCGACCAAGATTAGTACAACAGAAAGCTATGGCAAACATATCAGACGAACGGCATATTAATTACACCGAATGCAATAACTTTTATAGACCCTATTTTGATAGGCATTGGAGGTTTTGGAAAGGTTCTTAAATATGAGTTGCTCTTAAATGTCTTAAAGCATCGATGAAAGAAACATTAAAGATTTTATTAATAAGGTTTAGTTGTTATATTAAAACTTTACCGGTATACTACTACTGAATACAGAATAATAAATTTAAAATTCATATAATTAGCTTAAACTATTACGAAAAGTTTCTTGCCATCCAAATATTATTACTTTCTATAGATTCATAAAGGTATACAAGTAATTTATAAATTTTGAAATTATCAATATTTCAAATAATGATAAAATATTCATCAAATCGAATATAAATTTATTAAATTGAATATAGATAACAATGGATATTATAATATGGTCTTACAATATGCTAACGACGGAACTTTACGAGAATACATAATGAAAAATTCTACAAAATTGGCAATGGACAGATAAACTATCCATTGCTATAGAAATATTGCTCAGACTTTTATTATTACATATTATCATTATTAATAGAGATCTGGTAAGTACTACCGTATAGCCGCGAAATAACGCGCAGGGGCGTTATTTCGAATTTCGGATTAAGCTTAATTCAGGCGAAATTCGAAATTACACCCCTGCACGTTATTTCGCGACTATACGGGTATGTTATATTTAATAGATTTTTATATTTATCTATATTTAATAGATTTTTATATTTATCAGTTATTAATTTACTAATGCATACTTTTAATCATTATATTTTAACTTCTTGATCCATCAAAGGCAATCAAATATTACCGATTTTGGACTGTCAAAGCAGATGAATGAAATGTCTATAACTTCAAACTCAATTGCTCATGCAATTTTTGAATGTGTGCCAGGTTGATGGCGCATTAATTAGTCCAAATATTTTGCAGCACTAAAAAATCCTAATGATAACAATAATAAAATTATAAATTTAATATAACGAAACACTATTTTTTAGCTTTATTTCTCTCACATTCTTGTTATTTTCAAAAAAGCCGTTTCCCTTTATTTTTTCTCATAATATTTAGCTTCTAATATTGTTTTTTTGAATTCAAAAAAATACACATATTTCTTTACTTTTGTAATGTTTATGATTTAAAATTTTCATAATTTTACAGACAGAAGTCAATATAATACGCGTATAAGAAAAATATTGGCTTTAAAAGTATGATAATAAATCTCAAGTAAATACATATTGTATAGTTTGTAAAAAAAATTCTTTAATCAAAAAAAAAACATTTCTCATAATCAACACTGAATCATATCTTAAAAAAAAATAATAGTAGTGTTCCTTAATGTTAAAAACGATTCATTTTTAAACCTAAATTTTATAAGTTTTGTTAATCTTACATACTTCCAAGATTACTTACATATGGGGTCTGTTCCTTGAAAATGACCTTACGGGACATAGTAAATCATATGATTAAAACTTGATTTTCAAGGAACAGACCCCCATATTACTGTATTAAGTACGTTCAATTCCCTTTATAATGTACCTTTTTATAATAATTGAACTAAAATTTTAAAATTATATTATTTTTGTTATGTGTTCAATTCACAAAAGAAAGATAGAAAATATTCAAAATACAGAAACACATAGTTGAAGTTTTCATTGAAAAAGAAATTTTACGAATGAACTGTACAGTACATACCGAAATAAATAAGATCATTGTGGCTGGGTAGTGCGCCATCAACCTGGCACACATTCAAGAATTGCATTGCTCATGGGATGACATATATCGAACCTCAATGTCTTATTACAGCTGTTTTCAAAAAGGTGTGACGGTTGCAGATCGTCATGTCATGGGGCATTCACAATATTTCCCAGATTTCTGAAGTTTTTAAGACCCTCTCTAATCGAAGTTTAATTTTTACTAATATAAATTTCCAAATTCTTCGATTTCCCACATAGGTATATGAAATCGTTGTTCACACATTTTTGAAAACGGCCGTAAGCAAGGATATAAGCATGATAAGAGATTAGATATTTATAGTTTTGAGATAATCCTTTGGGAAATTTTAAGTGGTAGACCTCCATTTTAAACCTTCGAATCCAAGATGGAACTCTGTTTCATGTATATCAAAGAGATAGAGAAAAACCTATAGAAGGTACACCATCTCAATATATTGAAGTTTACCAAAAATGTTGGGACAACGATCTTGCAAAGCACCCAAAAACAATATTATTTCTTTATACTTTAAAGCAACTTATTACTATTGAAACTTTGAGTCAATATAATTCTATCGAAACATTATCTGAGAATAGCGAAATTTACTCAAGAGGCCAAGATAATACAGATACATTCAAAAATTCACTTGATTATGACTTCATCTCCACTTTATTTACTTGACATAATAATATTTTCGAAAGTTTGAGAAGGAAATCACGAGAATGTTTCAACCAATGCAAATTTCTCAAAGTATTAGAATTTTCTGAGGAAATACTCGAAAACAACCATCATAATCCTGAAGATTAAGAAAGGGCTTCAACTTGGGATCTACCTTATATTTAATTTTTTATTTAATAATATAACATACTATGCCATACTTAAATTATAATTTAAAATTTTTCTAGATTGCAAGAAAATTTCTTTGCTAAGACAAAATGCTTGTTTTTTGTGTAATATTTTACGATAGGATTTTGAAAACTGTTCTAAGCTGTGTTAATCTCTAAACCTAAAAGATGTGGAATAATCAAAATTGAGATTACAGAAAATCAGTATAATAATAATATCAATATGAATGTGAAAATCATCAATATAAAAAGGGTCGATGAAATATTTCCTTTCCTGGAATTCCAAGGTAATTTTGACTGCAGATTTTCATGCGCAAAGATAACTCAAGCTACAAAAACTGTACGATTTAAATCTAGTAAAAAGGTTGATGCATCCTCATTAGAGATGCGAACCGTTTGTCGATCCTAACAGTTTTTGGCCCGCATTACGGTTAATTTGGGCTGAAAACTGTTAGGATCGGCAAACGGTTCGCATCTCTAATCCTCATATATAGCAAGATGTGCCGAGCAAGATTGAATATCCCTAATAATCATTCGGATTTAAGCGATGATCTACAAATAGTAATACATATGAAAATTTTATTTCAAGTTCATTTTGTGGATCTTATTACTATACAATTAGATTTTATTACTTATGACAAAGTTTTTTATTGAATAGGTGTCTATTTAAAAATCAAATAAAACAATTTTTCAAAAAAATTGCAAAAATGGCTGTTTTAATCTGTAACACCTCATATTAGGACCGATAGTCTTTTTGGTTTGTCCTATAAAAGACTAGACCAGTGAATAAAATTCGAAGTCAAAATTTGGCTTACCAAATTTTAGAATCAATGTGCGCAAAGTTCGATACAGTATAACAAGGCTAACTATATAGTAATATTATTTTAAATAATTCTAAAAAAGTTGCATCGCTTTGCGTACAGTATTATTATTATTTTTTTGTGCGCGCATCGAATTTTATTCACTGACTAGACTGGTCCGGTCCTAAGACAAACCGCAGGACTGGCAGTTTTATTAAAACTGATTAACAGCCCTTTGAGATTGTACCTGGCAAACATTTTTATTATATGGCTATAATAAATTACCCGGATAACTGGATAATTTAATAATACCCGAGATTTTCTTGACGGGTACAATCGCTAATAGCCCTACACATGATTTACATCATAAGAAATTCAGTTTTCCAAGTTATCTTAGCCTATGATATTATGTCAACTCATTAAAAGGGGTTTCACGACTATAATTCGATATTTCATTTATTGTGTACATGATCTAATTTTATCTATAGCAATGATTTAATAATAATAATAACTGATATTAGGACCGATCGGCGGTCCATCAGTTTGAATCGGACCACTTAACAGTCCTAGTTCTAATATAGTAAAGCGCTATATTAGAACACTACGGTACCTTATCAGTATTTGCAAATGTGATCTGCTTGGCCGAAACTTGGGTGCTTAAAATCGCCCAATCAAATCGCATACAGCGTATACCTCAGTTATACGGCACGAAGTGCCGAATAACTATTAAGTATTTGTTTGATAATAATAAAAATCAACATCTTTAAGATTAGGGTAAGAACAAGGATTAAATATTAGGGTGGAGTTTTATATATAGCAAGGAATTTTTTTTTGTTAAAGATTAAAAGGTAGCTTCATAGGCAAAATTTTTAAATTTATTTACATGTTACAATTTATCCTGAATATTGATTGGCAAATTGACTATATGTGATAACCACTTGTGGTGTAAATTAGCAATTTCCCTTCTTCGATCTAAAAAGAAAAAATCACCAAAATAAATGCATTGTATCGTGCTTTTTGATGATTATTTCAATTCAGAATTTATGTATCAGGAAGGTAATCTTAATTCATTTGATTATTAATCAATTTATAATATATCTTGACGTATAATCAGATTTATAACAAGTTTTATAATATAAAAGGCTCGAGGCCTCTTCTGAATTGAAATCATATTTTTTTTCAATTCACTATTATAATAGATTAGCTGCTAAAGTCTCTTCGTGCTAAACATTAAAACTTTAAAAAAAAATCAAAATTCCAAAATGTCGTTTCATAAACCTTTGGTAGTCGTCAGTGGAGCTACTGGTAATAAATTTTGATAACGATAACTCAACATATTTAATGACATTTATTAATGTTATATTGACTTTTTATACATACTTTAGGTGCTCAAGGTATTACTTTTTCGTGTTCGCCCAAAACGTGTCAACATTTTAATAATAAGCACATGTTTTATACACAGGAGGATCTGTCGTCAATACCCTCCTTGCAACAGGAAAATATAGAGTCCGTGCTCTTACACGTAACCCTAAATCTGATAAAGCAAAAGCTCTTGTTGCAAAGGGTGCCGAAGTTTTCAAGGCCGACCTTTCCATTAAAGAAGATGTCAAGAATGCGCTTAAGGGCTCTGATATCGCATACATTGTCACCGATTTCTTTGATCCGGTAACTAAGGAATCACATTTATTAACTATGTAATAATTACTATATTTTATGACAATCGTGAATATTTTATTAGTCCATTTACCCAAATAACATTGGTGAAGAAGAAAGACAAGCTAAAATGATTGGCGACGTCGCTAAAGAAATCGGATTGAATTGGCTTATTTATAGGTATATAATGTTATAAAGAAATATTTCTATTCCATGAGGACTGACCTTACTTAATATCTACATTAAGTTCTCTTCCTACTACAATTGAGGGATTCGAAGAACATAATTACAATGTCGCAAATTTTAACGGTAAGAATGCCAATTTATTATACGGTCTTTGGTCTTTATACGATTTTAATATATTCAAATACCATATGTATAGGTAAAAACCGGGCTGAAAAATACATTAGAACTTTGGGTATTCCGAACTCCACATTTATCTACGTTGGTTTCTATGGCAGGAATTTTGGTACATTTTATCCTATTATCACAAAAGATGATGGAACATCTGAACTTATTGTTCCATTGGTCAAAGAAGACTCCACTATTGAGATGGTTGACGCTGAAACTGACACTGGCGTAAGGAATCATATAATCATCTATATTAACAGGCTTTACAGAAATAATAATAATTTATAAAAATGTTATCAGCCCGTTGTAGCCAAAGTTATTGAAGAAGGGCCAGAAAAGTGGAATGGAAAGAAAGTTCCTGTTGCTTCGGAACGCATTACTTTTGGAAAAATTGCCGAAACATTTACTAAGGGTAAGTTTCTAATAATTTTTTGTTTATCTATATAATTATTAAATGTTAAAATTTCTTTTTTACTAAACTATCAGTTACTGGAAGACAATTTAAGCTTCGCACTCCCAGTCGCGAAGAAACGAAAAAAGAATTTCCCTCTATTTAGTGAAGCATTACTCGAAATGGTATGTCATTCGGACTGTTTTTTTATTTTTATTTTTTGAAATAATAAATATTTATTATCTATTTTCAATAGAATCGTTGGATTAAAGAATACGGACTTTTTCTCGCTGACCCTGAAGCTTGTGACATTTCCATCGCTAAAGTTTTACATCCAAAGATTACTACTTTTGAACAATATGCTTACAAAAAATGGGGTGATAAATAGTAACAGCTTTTAATTTCTCGAAGCCTATAATTTTATTGATTTTAAAACAAGATATACATCAAATTTAAATATACTAGTTATCAAAACCTGTATATTGAAATTTAAAATCAATAAAAATTATGTTGCTGCGCGACGCTGTCACGCTAAAACCAGAAACTAGATGCTTTATTTAGGATTAATGAGTAAATTTAACTAATGTCTTGTAAATTTGAGTCATGATTATGGCATAGATAGTGATGTAAACTTACAGTGCCCATCAGAAGTTTTCCCAACCTGCCCTATAAGAAAAAATGGTTCGGATCGGTACGGGTTAGTTACGGATAGGCACGGGCCTTTGTGGCACGGGTCAAGACCGGATTATACGGGTATGGTCCGAGTTGGTACGGATTCGGTGGTTCGTGTGGGACCGTATGCCCGTGCAAATTGGATCGTAAATGGTACGTGTTTGGTTTTGCAGCAGTTTACTGGTAGAATCTGCACGGGATTTGGCACGGGTAATGATACGTAAATTCACGTGCCACCGCAGTAACAAATAACAAACACGTTAAAACATAAAATTTACATTAGTAAACAATATAATACGAACAAACTGACTGCATTTGAAGTAAAATTTTGTAAAGAATCTTTTTATTAAGATACTCAGAGCAACTTTATCAGTGAAATTATGAAATATTGCACTTTTTTTAAAAAAAAATCATTTATTGATCTTTCGCTCTCCGCGAAACGAGCCAACACGTGCGCAACGTACACATACGTGTCATCTGAACGTGTTGTTCCGTAT
>CAJVPY010001280.1:0-20182 GCA_910591965.1 Dentiscutata erythropus | reverse complement strand
GATAATATACCTGGTACTGTGGTTGTTGTAAAAATTAATAGCACGAATGAAATACTTGGTGGTTATAATCCTCTTATTTGGAAAGTTTCTACTCATAAATCTGGATATGAATATGCAGCAACAGCTGATAGCTTTATTTTCTCTTTAAAAAATGGAATTTTAAATGAATCTATTCTTAGTCGTGTAAAAAATAAATCCAATGCAATTTATCATTCTAGATTATCACAAGGTCCAATGTTTAGTAGCCAAGACCTTGTAATGGGAGGTTATTCTAACCCTAGAATATGGTTTTGCCAAAAGAATGCATATGATATTTTTTTTACAAGTGGATTTGTTACTGCAGATGAATATGAAGTATTTCAAGTTTGTAAAAATATATACAGCTAATTAAAGCCATTACATTATTAGCGTATACGTAAAATGAAAATTATATTTTATATACTTTGATTAGTTAAATATACAGTAAACATTTCTCTTGATAATAAATTACTAACATCTATATTTTAAACTAACAAAAAATATTCATTAATAATTTCATTGGAACTTAAATTCAAGCAATGATTCATGAAAAATTACGTAAAATTACTGTGCTTTTGGAAACAATTTAATCATCAAATATTTCGTCTTCACCATGTTTTTATTTGAAACTCACAAATAGCCACATTGTTCAATATATTTAGATATAATGAATTCAAATAAATCTACTATAAAATCGGAAAATTTCCGTTATTTATACTATTTGTAAAATAATATAACACAATATTATTAAAATATTACATATGTATAATAAAAAAACTGTTGATATATCTACGGCTAGAGGTTCCAAATCCGTTTAATAGAAAAATCACCGAAAAAACAAGACGCAGCATGTCATAATTTTGTGCAATTTGTCAACTGTAAAAAATTGATGTGGGAGCTGAAACTGAAATTTTAGATTTATATAACTTACTAAACCCACTTATACACTTTTATTAACAATTACAACCCTAAATTTTAATCCTATTATTGCAAAAAAAAATTGCACCCCAAGAACTTACATAGTAAAATAGATAAATTTTCTGATTCAGCCACATAATTAATTTCGCTAACCATGAAAAACAGTTACGATAATCTGAAACAGTTATTCGTTAAACGTTTATAGGTAGTGGATTTCACGAATTTTAAGGGTTCCTTGACATGAATTTCCATTATCGCTCTTTTCAAATTACTGTGTCCACTGATTTAAATACATCACGCTGAAAATCAGAAATCTAGAATAAATGCCAATACATGATTGGCTAAAAATTATTTTTAACCAATCACAGATTTGTATTTATTCTAGATTTCTGATTTCCAGTGTGATGTATGAAAATCAGTGGACACAGTAATTTGAAAAGCGCTATAATATTAGTAACGAAATCAATCATTGTAATTTCTTAGCAGTATATTACGTGCAAAATAAGAAACAACTACATTTACAATGATGCTATCCAAATTTTCACAGAACTATCATGACTATGTAAAAAAACGAGAACTTTTAGGCACCAGGTATTTTATGTAAAAGAGATGCACCAATCAAGAAATAAAAGGACGATTAATTATGTTGAAAAAGTTAATTACTGTGAATATTATAAAAAAAGTAAGAAGCGAAAATAAAGATAAATAAAATTACTGTAAAGAGATGAAAACTCAAATCTCGAACTTGAAATTCAGGCAAACGATCAAAATAACACCAGCAACAGTCGAGTCATGGATCTGAATTTACTGAATTTTTGAAAACTTAAAAGCTAAGACTACATGTTTGATTGCTTGGATAATTATTTAATTTTAATTCGACATTGAAAAGCAATTTGAAAATATCATAAATACAAAACTTTGCTGGAATACAAGCACCACTCACTTAATTGTATGTCTTTAATTGGTCTTATGAAAATAATTATAAGAAATTATTAATTGTTTGGCACATAAGATTACACGAAGTAAGTTATACTATTTTGACAAACGATTTGAACTTTGAATCTGTCCTAGTCAAATATTAGTGTCACACTATGCAAGCTAAATATAAAATGGGCCAAAGTAAAAGATGGGATGGGCCAAAAAAATTTTTAAAAAAATTCAATATCTTGAAGAATTAGATTGATTAGAATAAAATTATTATAAAATTAATACATCTGATTTTTTTTGGCCCATCCCTCATTTTGCTGTGTGAGGTCCAAAATGAGCTTGCAATATTTTTTGTCATGTGATACAAGCGTATTATTTTATTTCGTGTTTCATTGAACATGAAAATTTGAGAACACGAGATTTTATATATTATTATTATAATGGGATTTGATTATAAAATCAAACTTTATTAGATATAAATGTTATGTTTAGCAAAGAATAGGTATATTGAAAATAATAAAAATATTAATATGTTAAATTTTACAAATTTGAAATACTTCATATTCATCTATAGAAAACCATCCATCTTCACTTCTAATTGAATCATATTCATGTTGAGCCAATGAAACCAACTTTAATATTTTCATCACTTCCAAAGGAAACAGCGCCAAACCGTGGACCACATGATATGTTACTATAACAAATTGCTTTTGATGTATTTTTACACGACTAAGGACAGATTGATTCAGGTTTCCATTTTTTAAAGAGAAAATAAAACCATCATTGGTTTCAGAAAACTTCCAATTATCGGCCTTCCAGATAAGTGGATTATAACCACTAAGTATTTCATTCACATTATTAATCTTTACAATAATCACAGTACCGGGTACAGTATATTATCACATATCCTGCGAAAAATCTTGCCTATGAACCCAAAGATGAAATCTCTGCTACGTGCTGTAATGTGGTTATCGAAGATGAATGTTTAATAACAGATGCTTTTCGAGGAGGAAGTTGTGTTATTGCTTTTTTGCGAGGAGGTAAAACTAAAGATGAAATAGGCATATTTGGAGCTATTAATTTTACATAATGTCAACCACGTATTTTCTTCAAGAATATTCCGATAAGGTCTAATCTTCTTTAAGACATCTTCACCAGGTATTTTGATGTGAGGAAAACAATGATGAAGAGTAGTTTTTAAAGTTTGAAATTTAATCAGACCAATCTTTAAGATTAGGTGGTAAATTTGGAGGTTTGGCTTTTCCCTACAGAATTATCTTATCTCAAATTTCAAATTCTTCCATTTATAAAACATTCTTCAAAAGTGTAATGAATGCATTTTCTTGAAGTATGGTAAAGTAATCAGAGCCGAAAATCATTCTAGGATCTTTTGCAATAATGTCATTGCAGAATTTCTGTAAGTCTGTAAAGTTATCATTCTGAAAGTTTATTTTGTAGACAGAGAAAAATTTAAGCGAAGCCAAGATGAATTGCTATCAGTTGAAAATGGTCAACTAATTCTGGGAACATGAATTCGTTATTAGATTATATATGGCTGAATTAAAAATTCAATTTTCTTAGTTTTGCACGTCTTGAATGTGTGCTAGGTTGGTAGCGCAATTAGCCTAAGCCCCAGCGATCAAAATTAATTAATTGTGCGTTGTTTTTATTATCTTTATAATATTTCTTTTTTTATATACGATAACACTTAGTGAATATTTCAACTAAAATAGATGTTACTTTTCGGCCAGATCTGACAGATTGGTTAGAACTGTCAGATCGTTCAAATCTGACTTTTTGTCAGAGTAAAAACCTGTAATGTAGAAATAAATGTAAAAAGTAAGTGATGGCCTCGTCGCGTTGAAATAAAGCAGAACTGAGTTGAATAAAAACTTCGAAATTCGAGTAGAAGTGTCGTATCTCAGTAATTTTTCCCTTGAACATAAAACTTCGTAATAAATCATTCTCCACATTACTTTCTATCCATGCTCTCTAATTGTATAAGAAAGAAAGTAAAAAGAACCCTATTCGTAAAATCACTTATTACTGATAGCCTATTGGCATCACTAAATTATATACGTGACGTAACACGTGATAATCGTTAACATCGTCGATTACCGCAGTCATCGTGGTTTCGTCACACGATCCCGAAATAAACTGTAAACTTGAATACAAGATAGAAGCGTTAGTGTTGAATTATCTCGGCACAATCAAGGCATATTATCAGTATAAGACTTATCTGAACCCCGGCAGTATCACTATAGGGCCCAAGCTCTAAAAATTCGGACCAAGTCTTTCCACACCTCTATTCGAAGCCTTCCACTTTAGGGTTTTGTGGTTGATTCAGTGATTAGTTTGGTTATGTAGTGTTGTAGGATAGTTAGATAGTTAGTTTTAGTTTTTATCCTCAACGCACGTACGATGCAGAATACGTAGTAATTATTTAAGTATAAAATTGATATTACTAATTAATATAGTTAACTATACTATAATTAACCTTTCCATACTATATAATTTATAATATCGCCTTTATTGGATTTTCTACGCTCTTCCTACTCAACGTTAATAACATAACAATATTGGGCGAAACGACAAAAAATGGCGTTAGTACATAGAGTTAGTAACCAAAAATTTTTTTCCACATTTTGGATTCTTTATTTTTTATTTATTATTGTTATTTTGCTAGGTCAAGTCGCAAAAAACAATTCCCTTTATACTTCGTTACAGCCTAGTTCTATTTCGCAAGACCATTTTTTTTATTAATAATTAATAGTTTCGTATTTTACAAGTGAATCAGTCATACGCGTCAAAATTGTTTCAATCCCACGATTGGCTCCTTGTATGATAATAATTTTAACGTATTAAAAGTAGTGCCATGATCCGCATTCAAATCGAATTTGTTAAACGGCATTAGTTGAGTGGGTCTAATCGAGCTAAAAAGTCACGCACTATTTTAAATAAAGTAAGAAAAACTATGATCCTAAACTATTCACTCTCGTAAAAAAAGTAAAATTAGTAAAAGGGTCATAGTTTGAGAACAATTAAATTCAATATATTAATTTAATTATGATTATTTTTTCTTATCGTTTCAACTGATAATCTTTAACCGTGATTTAACGTTGGGTCTCGTGATTTTGCTACAGTGTGGCTAAGGCCAGACCAATTTGATTTTCTGTTTTACATTACACCCCTTCAGACACTCCCCCTCTCCTTAATAAAATAGGTAAAATAGGTTCTATATATATAATACGTTCAAACCCACCCACCCCCAGAAGGTAGAGGGGGTAATGTAAAACAGAGAATTAAATTGGTCTGACCTAACTGCGCCACCAACCTGGCACACATTCAAGGGATGCCTTAGTTTTTGTGTATTTCTAATAATTAGTAACAATAAACATTAAAACTTACTTAACTAACATATTAAATGTTTCAGTAGAAACATGAGGTAATTTAAATTCAATAACATTATTTTCCTATTCGTGTTTTCTAAATTTTGACGAAAGCATGGTGAACGTTGGTATAATATGCTGGATGTAATTTAAAAAGGTGAATATTTGATTGTTCTCCAACTTCAATTATCACGTCATAGCCATATTCACTTTCAAGCAATTGGGTAAAATCTTGCGAAAGTTTCTTAAAAAATTCTGGTGCCATTTTACAGTGCAGCTATGATAATTTAGAAGAGATCACTTTATACGTACGTACGTACGTATGTATGTATCAGGTATTTCTTTCTTATGTAGTTGATAAATGGCGTACATAACTATCAAACCAAATAGGTCATTTAATTCAAATAAAGAAATAAATAGGCCAAAAAAGAAAAGATCATTTAATTATTTTTGGGCTCATTTTCTGCATAAATTTGGTTTGATCTTTTATTGTAACTCAAATACTCTACATAGTATACTTACGAATTCACTGTAGCCGTAATTGCCAGATGACTTTAAAATTTTTTGAACAACTTTCTCAAGATTTTACTCAGCTTCTAGAAAGCGAATATGGTTATAATGTGATAATTGAAGTTGGTAAACAACCGAATATCCAACATTTTAAAGCACATTCGGTAATTTTATATCAACGTTCATTATACTTTCGGCAAAAATTTACAAATGCGATTAAGAAAAATAATATTATTGAAATCATGTTACCTCATATTTCTGTCGAAATATTTAAAAATATTATTAAGTAAGTTATAATAAAATACTATAATTTCAAATATTTATTATGAAACATTAATTCATATTCTTATTATATAGATATATCTATGGGGGTGTAATTTCTTTAGAAAATTTCGATGTTTCAGATATATTTGTTTTCTTAGTCGCTGCAAATGAACTTGAGCTTATAGAATTAGTTGAATCCCTTCAGTCTCACCTTATCAATAATAACTCATCTTGGCTTCGTTTGAATTTTTCTTATGTTTATCAAATAAGCTTTCTTGGTGAAAATCTTAAGTCTTTACAGCAATTTTGCAATGATATAATTATAAAATATCCGAGCATTATTTTTAACTCTGATGATTTTACTACTCTTCATGAGAATGCTTTGATTACTCTCTTAAAAAACGATAGTTTACAAATTGAGGAATCCGAAATTTGGGATAAAGTTATATTATGGGGAAAGGCAAATACTCCAAATTTACCACCTAATCTTAAAGATTGGACTAATGATAACTTTAAGTTTTTAAAAGCTACTCTTCAACAATGTCTTCCTCATATTAGATACTTTCAAATTCCTGGCAAAGATGTATTGGAGAGAATTAAACCCTATCGAAGTATTCTTGAGGATAACTTGTGGGATGACATTATGTCGAGATTTGCAGATTCAAATGCGCCTATCACTTTTCCAATTTTACATCCTCGTAAAAAAGCAACTGTACAACTTCCTCCTCGAAAAGATTCGGTTATTATACCATCTTCTTCAATAATCACATTGCAGCATGCAGCAGAGATTTCATCATGGATTGATCGATGCTCAACAATTTATGATATCACAAAAATTCCATATGAATTTAAACTTTTACTTAGAGGCAGTAGGGATGGATTCACGGGTGAAGTATTTCATGAGTTATGTGATAATATACCTGGTACTGTGGTTGTTGTAAAGATTAATAGTACAAATGAAATACTTGGTGGTTATAATCCTCTTACCTGGAAAGTTGGTAATAATTTTGCAACAACAGACGATAGCTTTATTTTTTCTTTAAAAAATGGAGCACTGAATCAATCTATCCTTAGTCGTGTAAAAAATACATCAAAAGCAATTTTTTATGGTATCATATCATGCGGTCCATGGTTTAGTAATGACCTTGGAATGGGAGGTTGTAATGACCCTAAAAAATGGTATTGTCGAAAGGATTCATATGATTATTCTATTAGAAATACAAATAGATGGTTTGCTGTAGATGAATATGAAGTATTCCAAATTTGTAAAAATATATAATAGCTTTTCTGCTAATTAGAGCTATTACATTGTTAGCATATAAAATAAAAATTATAATCAATCTACTTTCGATTTGTTGAATATGTAGTAAACATTTCATTGATAATAAATTATTAACACCTAAATTTTAATCATTTAATATTTACAATAAATATTCATTATTAATTTCAGAATAACTTAAATTAAAACAATGATTCATAAAAAATTACATATGATTCATATTCATGGAATTTAAATTACTGTGCTTTCAAAAACAATTTAGTCATCAAATATTTCGTCTTTGCCACGTTTTTATATGAGCTTCACAAATAGCTGCACTGTTCAATATATTTATGTATAATGAATTCAAATAATTTCATCAAAAAATTCAATTCTGGCATAATTTTTATTAATTGGGAATTTTCGTTATTTATACTATTTATAAAATAATATAGCACAATATTATTAAAATATTTTATAGGTAAAAAAATAAAGACTGTTTGATATAACTCCGGCTAGAGGTTCTAGATTCGTTTAATAGAAAGATCACTAGAAAAAAACCAAAACACGTCATGCACTATTTTTTAACTGTAAAAAGTTGATGTGAAATCTGAAACTGAAATTTGAGGTCTCTATTAAGATTTATAAAACTTACTAAACTAAACCCTACTTATACACTTTTATTAACAATTACAACTCTAAATTTTAATCTGACATTGCGAAAAAAAATATATTGGAACTTTAAAACTTTAATAATACAATAGATCAAATTTTATATTCAGCCACCATAATTAATTACGACAACTTGAAACAATTATCATTAAAAGAAGTAGTTTAGATGCTTATAGGTAATGATTTCACGAATTTTAAGGGTTCCTGACATGAATTTCTATTTATATCATTATTCTCATATTAAACACTTTCTTATTAGACATTATGAAGATACATGATGGGAGTAGTGCCAACTTCATCACTTTCTCTTCTCTATTACATATTGTGCTCACACTCTACATACACTAACGTGACGAAGAATAATTGAAGATCACCAACGCTATGGTGTGGCGCATTCTACTTTTAATAAGGTACTGTAGCGAGTTCGAGCCCATGCTATGGTGCGGCGCATTTAACTCGGTACACATGACAACATCAACTTTTATAAATGTAGTGAGTTCGAGCCCACGCTATTGTGCGGTGCATTCAATTCGGTACGACAACATCTGACTTTTATAACATCAACATAAAATAGCGAGTTCGAGCCCACGCTATGGTGCGGCGCATTCAACTCGTTACACATGACATCGACTTAATATAACAGCGAGTTCGAGCCCACGCTATGGTGCTGCGCATTCAACTTGTTACACATGACACCATCAACTTTTATAAGCGTAGCGAGTTCGAGCCCACGCTTTGGTGCGGCGCATTCAACTCGTACACACGACATCAACATAAAGTAGCGATCAACACATTACACATGACAACGAGCAGCGTGCTAGTGCATTGAATGAAAGATGGTGGGAGAGATGGGAGACAGATTATAATCGGGCGTCGAAGAAAACAAGTGACAAGACAAGCGAAGTAAAAAATCACCATTTCCCACATGTATCTTTATAATCTCTGTCGCATGCACCAACATGCATATCTATAATCTCTATCACATGCAAATCTATAATCTCTATTGCATACAATCATATGATATTACCTTTTCATATAAGCCTCAATTTCATATAAGCCACAAGTCAAGTTATTCTCGCGATAATAACCCTAGCGTGACTATCGTCAACGCATAGGGCTAGTAATGAAAATAATTATTGTAATTTCTTAGCAGTATATTACATACAAAATAAGAATAACTACATTTATATGATGTTTCCAAAGTCTCACAGAAGCTATTATAACTATGTAAAAAAATTGAAAACTTTTAGGCACCGGGTATTTTATGTCAAAGAGAAGTACCAATCTAAACACCCAAGTGTAACTATTTATATGTTCAAGATAAAGTATGTGATACTTATAATTATTTTCATAAGACTAATTAAAGTCATATGATTAAGTGATGGTTGTATTCCAGTAAAGTTTTTTTAATATTTTGCAATTTGCTTTTTAAACAAACCTCGATGTCAAATAAAATTAAATAATTATCTATGAATCAAACATGTAGAGTTAACATTCTTAGCTTCTAAGTTTTCAAAAAATTCAGAAAATTTAGATCTACGACACGACTGTTGCTGGTGTTATTTTTATCGTTTGCCTGAATTTCGAGTTCGAGATTAGAGTTTTTATCTCTTGACTAGAGATTAGTTTCATGCTTGCGCAATCGTGTGCATTAATGCGCAAGTTTCAGAATCATGCGCATTTTGTCCCATCTAAACTTTATATAGTAAAATTGAAGTATATATAATTTCGGTAAGGGAGCGTATTGTCAGGCGGAATTAAGAATATGGATGCAAAAGTCTTGAAAAACTCCGAAAAGAAAATGAATGAACATGTAAGAAAAGCAGGGCTGGGTAAAAAGTTTTGACATTTTTCGAAGTGAAAATATAAATTCCAAAAATTATATCATGCACATTTTATATAACGTGCACATATTATTATAAAATGTGCATTTTTCCCATCACTACTCTTGACAGTAATTCTATTGTTCTTTATTTTTTGCATCTTACTTTTTATCATATTCATAGTAATTAACTTTTTCAACATGATTAGTAGTTCTTTTATTTCTTTACTACATGAAATATGTTATATTATTTGATATAAACGATTTAAACCTTTAGTGTTGCACTATGTAAGGTAAATAGAAAATGAATTTGCAATTAGGGGTGTCCAGGATTATGCGATGTGATAGAGTAAATCATGCGATACAGTTGAGGTCAATTATGCGATGTATGCAAATAGAAGATGTAAATTTATTCTATATAAAATTTACTCTACTCATTCACAAGGTCATTTTTATGTAGAGTTACGTAGAATTTTTATGTAGAGTTATGTGAAATTTTTATGTAGCTTTATAAACCCAATGTAGATTTTACATATTATTTATATAAATATATATATATATATTTATGTAAAATTTCAAAAAAATTTCAACCTAAATATTAAAGCTAGAAATAGATTTTAAAAGCTTAAACTAGGGGTTTGGGAGTGTTTTCTAGCCTGCTGAACATTTTTACTTAGTATATTGAACACAGTCATTTTTGAGAAATAGCCAAAGAAAGTAATTCATTTTTATGTAGATATAAATAGAATTTATATAATTTTTATTATATGGGGATGAGTCAATAGAAATCAAGCAAATTTTTTATAATAAAATTTTTTTATAACTTTAAACAAGAATAACTTAACAAAGACTTGACCAAATTTAATAAAAATTTTTTTAAATAATTTTTACAAACTTGTAGAATTAATTTAAAAAAATTTTTATTAAATTTGATCAAGTTTTTGTTAAGTTATTCTTGTTTAAAATTTTAAAAAAACTTGCTAAAAAAAATTTGCTTGGTTTCTATTGACTCAACCCCATATGTTGACAAAAGTCAACAGTTCGAAAAACCAGACTAAGCACCGATCTGACCCGGCATGCACCGATCCGATCTGGCACCAAATACCCAACTGCATATAGCACAGATCAGCCAATTAATACAATCCGCAGGTCACTGCCGCACACGGGCAAAACTAACTACTCCGATGGCCAATCATCACTATGCAGATGACCCATCGGCCACGAGTACACAGGTCCCATTGACACGGGCATATGCCACACAAGCCATATATAAATATGCCTCACCTAGCCCTTACTAACTTTATCTGCAAAGCATCAAAACAATTTTTGGAAAATCACTATGAACAATCAAACTAAAATTCAAGCAACAACCTAATTAACAATGCAAAATTACACACTGATTCATCTGATATTGATGAAAAAACAAAGGCATATATTGATCACGCATGTCAATCATTGACCAATGCAATCATTGATACAATAAAATCTTACATTGATCAATTAATAAGCACACAAATGGATTTAATCAACAAAATGAACGAATGTATAGAAATGTGGTTTAACCAACAAGAGAGATATAACATTCAACCCAACAACACTTTCCAGAACCATGAATACACCACAACCATGATTTTTCTTCAGCTATTATCCAACAGCAAAATGACCACTACCAACAACGAAACTACTGTGAAAATAATACTAATCAACAAGGTAACTGTCCCCTTATGCCTCTTCTGAATAATCTTTTATTAAACACCAATAGCACCAGCCCACATAACAAGAATAGCACTGTGCCCCATATCCAAACCAAAGCAACAAATACAATAAAAACCAAAGCAACCACAAGAACATATCTCTCATTTGACTATACAGAGTTGACCAACCTCCAACCTGTGAGCAACTTCAATAACACTACCACAGCACAAATAGAGCAAATTCGCATATGGTGGATCTTCAACTGGTCCGAGGGTCAGAAAATAATCGAAACACTGCCAAACAAATCAAGCTTGCCTATGTGCTTGTGAAAAACAATTGCCTTTGGCAATTACATTGATCTTCATGAATAAACCTAAAAGCTTATCTCAAAAACAATGATGACAACCAAACTATTTTAACCAATGAAGGCAGCACCATCACTCTTCATAAATGCAGCCACCAACAAAAGTTCAATGACATTTCTGAATGGCTTCTAGCTTTCAAATCTTATATAAAGGCAGTGTTACAGTGCTCAACAAAAGTTTTCTGCATCTATATCACCTCATGGAGAGGTGCTATGATCTTAAAACTTTCAGAAATGTTAGTATATACATAGTATAAATCGTGTATGTGTTTTGAAGATTTTATAATCACAAGAAAAAAATTTGGATAAGAGCTAAATTTTGGATGTTTTTCGTCTCTAAAAAATTAAAAAATTAATTTTTAAAGTTTTGAGGTTTATTTTACTAATATCTCGTGTTTCAACAGTCCAAATTTGATGATTTTGATATTATTAGAATTGTCTCGTCGAGACAATTCGAATAATACCAAAATCATTAAATTTGGATCACTAGATATCAAAATAGTTTTGATTGAAAAAACTATTACTTTGTAGTTTTTAAAAATAAAAATAAAATTTTAAAAATTAATTTCTTGATGATTATCTCATCAAATCGAGCCAAATTTTTTATGACCACAACAGAAATCAATGAATTTTAATATACTAATTTTTTAAAATTTTAACTTTAAGCCTTAACGATATATTAATTTTTCTTTAATTTCAATTAATTCTTTTATTTTTTTAAAAAAAACATTCCAACTTTAGCTCTCATGCAAGCTTTTTTCTAGTAATTAAAAAATCTTCAAAAAATGCACACGATCTAAACTATGTACGTACTAATTTTTGTAAAAGTTTCAAGACCGTAGCACTTCACTATGAGAAGATATAGGTGCAGGGAAACTTTTGTCAGGCACTGTAGTAATATACAAATGCATGAACACAAATTAAATATATACCGCGACCACATTAGCACTCTGTGCATCATTCATGCCATTTTGAACTATGATGAAAATTGTAGAATTCACCTTATCGCAAATTATAACACTACCTTACTCGATTGAAACATCGAAGCTGAGGGTGAAAATTTCGACGTGATCACCACCAAGAAGTTCTGCACCACCAACACTCCTAGATTCCCCAGACCAGATATCACTTGGCACAATGGTCATTAAATATGCATAAATTAGAACAAAAAAGGCTGCACTGAAGACGCAAACTGCCAATGGGTCCACACCTATCTAAATTGTAAAAAATTTGGCCACCCAGACCGAAGGTGCTTTCTTAATAGATCTATATCTACAAGACAACTGGACAACCAAACTCATACAAACAAATAAGAGAAAATAGAATATAAATTAATATATATATACCTAATATATATAGATATAATAAGGAACTTATATATATTAAAAAAAAAAAACAGTGAAAGATGGGAAATTAGTAATCAATATTTACGCACATTACTTCCTCTTCAAAAAAAAAAAAAAGAGAGAGTTACACAAATCAAAACATATGCACGTGAGGTTAGAAGGAAGTACATCGATATCTATATGCATATTCCAATTATCAAAAAAAAGAAAAAGAGAAACAAAGGAGAATATATATACACAAAACATAATACAGCATTTATCAAATATATAATAAAATATAGATAACGTTAAATTTACATAACATAATTAAATATTGATATACCACTAATATGTCCCACATATATATCTATAATGTATAGATAATCACACATCAAATAACTTAGTACACACAGTGCAATTTAAACTATTCTGAAATATCATAGTAGATGAGGCTCCGGTACTCCAATCAGTTAATGAGACTATATCAACAATACCCCCACCAACCATTCCCCTAACCAGCATTGAACTACACCTACTATCACAACTCAACCCACAACAATTCAACATACAAACCCTAATAAATGTCATAGCGTTTCAATATCTAACATCAACCCACCCCAATCACCTATTCATAGAATACTTAATTAACAGAATCAGACATGGTTTCAGATTCAATTTTAGAGACACTCGCACAAAAATCATCCAGAAAAATCTGCAATCAATTAACACAGCCCCAGGAGCATTCTACACCCAGGGTTTAAAATTGGCTTGCACAAGATGCACATGTGCAAGTAGATTTTTTTTGGTGCAAGAGAAGTTCTAAATATATATGCACAAGTGTGCAATTAAATTTGAATAAGGAGCTTGCGCAAAAAATGATGTGCAAGAGAAATTATAAAATTTTATTGTACTAAAACTTAATTTAAATATAAAATATAGATAGGCTAAAAATATTCTGAAAAGATCCAAAAGAAAAATGAATAAATATAAAATATGAGCAAGGTTAAGCTTAAATTTTGAGAAAATATTTAAAATATTTCAAAAAATCAAACAAAAATATAAGATATAACTGGTATAGTAATTTTTAAATTTTTATACCATTGGATCACTTAGAGGCAATAAATAAGTGTATATAAAAATTTTTTTATATGCATATATATGCAACTAGTAGTTGGTTTGTGCAATTAAAACTTATAATACAACTGTATTTGTGCATATAAGTTTCAATCTGAATTTTGGAGGTAATAAATATGTGTATATAAAAAAAAATTTTATATACACACATGTGCAACTAGTAGTTGGTTTGTGCAAGTAAAACTTGCAGAACAACTGCAATTGTGCAAGAAGATTTCGAGCTGAATTTTAAACCCTGTCTACACCTATATAAAGAATAAATTAGCAAACAAGCATATATGCAGCCCATTTTACAAAAACGATCCACCATGCGACATCTTCCAAACCAATCTGTGCAGCCTGGTTGAGAAAAAATCAAATAGATCAATTACTTTGGCAAAGGGTGCACACTCTCCAAAATCGATATAAAAGATGCATATCGCATACTATCAGTCCATTCTATAGACCAAATACTACATGATTTCTGCAACGGCAATGAAATATATTTCGACAAAGTCCTTGCATTTGGAAACTGTGCTTCCAGTAGTATTTTTGCCGCTTCGTCGACACCATTACATGAATCGCCTCACAACAAGGCCTCCTAGCTATAATCCATTATGTCAATTACTTTCTCATTATTTCACCAACAGACAGATCACGAAAATTGCAACAATTTATCCACATTCTAACACTATAAACATACCTTATAAAGACACAAAGTTGGAAAGTCCAAGCATCTCTGTTACTTTCTTAGGTATATGGCTCGACACAGTTAACATGACAGCATCTATACTACTACAAAAACATGACAAACTACTACTCCAACTCAAACAATGGATCAGCAAGAAAAATTGCCTGCAGAAGGAACTCTAATCATTAGTAGGCTTATTGGTATGGGTATGTTAAATCATACCCCAGGGACATCTCTTTATACAATGTCTAGTAAAAGCACAAAATTCATCCACCAATTGACATCACCACATCCGCATAACCAAACCCATGACTTCTGACATTCATTGGTAGATTTCCTCACTACAAACATGGCCAGGCATTTAGCTCTTACAGGACCGGGACTGGTACAATACTCTTACCCTAAACTTGTATACTGACGCGTCGAACATAGCAGAGGTGTGACATACAGAAATTACTTTACTACTTTTAATTGGGCCAAATCGATCAACTTGCCCACAATAAACATACAAATGTGCAAGCTATTGACTACACTAATCGCAATATGCACTTTTGCCCCTATGTGGGAGAGGAAAAAACTTATTATTTGGACCGACAATTCTGCCAACAAAGAAGCATATTATGCCAGCTACTGCAAAAACTCAACCATTAACGAAATTATCACCCATATATGCAAAGAACAAATCTTCAGGAATTTTTTCATCAAAATTCAACATATATCGACACAAACTTGCTTTCTTGTAATGGGCATCATGAATACATTACCAAAAACCCCTTATCTATATACCTCCATCCCGATATCTCTCTCGACTTCACAAACCTAATTTCTCTAATTCCATCCTTCAAACAATAGCCGCATCCAACACAGCACCCACATTACAGCTCTAACTCAATTCGACAACTAACACACATTTTTGGTAGCCATGAATCTTTGGACAAGAAAGCCGCATCCATATTAGACATCCCAACTCCTGTCAACAAATCCTACGAAGCAACGATCAAATATTACAAAATGTTAGCAATAACCAACAATTGGCTTAACCATGACAGGTCTATTTGGCCCATATCAAAAGACTCTCTAGTGAAATATATAATACTACTACACAAAACCATTTCTCTACTGACCATAGCATCGTACCTTTCTGCTCTAAAATACTACTACATGAGGAATTTCTACAATTGGACTCACATTCAAACTGACCCTCTAATTATCCAACTCTTAAAAACTATCCACACAACACATCCAGTAAAGCAGAAGACCCATATCACATGCTTCTATTTATCCTGTATTAAAAACAAACTCAACTTGGCTAACCCCACAGATCTTCTATTTTGGACCATCGCACTCACAGCATTTTATGGCCTCGCACGTCTTGGCAAACTACTCCCGAGCAGCCAATCCAACAGCACCAAAGTCCCAACCCTACAAGCTTTAAGATTTGAGAAAACTGGAAACAGCACCTTCGCAATCAAGAACAAAGAACTATAAAACAGCGAATCGAGTTTCATTAATTATCAATCCAACAAATGATGACTTTTGCCCCATATGCATCCTAAAATTCTATGCTCAACTATACACAAACCTAGCATATACAAAAAACAATACAATGCTATTCACAAAACTTGATAGCTCATGGGCTTTAAAACAATAGTTTATAGGAAAACTTAAAAATCTCCTCTCCAACGAGGACATTGCCGGACATTGCTTCCATGCAGGAGGCATAACTGAATTAGTATCACAGGGCATACAACTAGTAATAATTCAAAAAATCAGCAGATGGAAATCTGATGCCTTCTACAGATACATCTGAAGCTATCTTGTCACAATTGCATCAATACTCATCTGAGCTTACACCAATTAACCCTACTTCAACATATTGAAACAAAAACCCTGGCTTAATTGATGTCAGCAGAAAACCCATGCAAAAAAAAAAAAAATGAATACACAACACACACACCCACAATTCATCCAATTGGTCCCACTACAAAATAAACAAAGAAATTAAAAAAAAAAAAAAAAGAATTGACAATAATAGCATTACTTCGGTTATATATATATATATATATATATAACAAAAAAAAAAAACAAACACATTTGACAACTACAACAAAGGTCGAAGATAACACCATTGCAGAAGCACATACTATATATATATATATATATAACAAAAAAAAACTTATCAAATAACAGAATCAACCATATTCTTGGAATAATCACATAATTCTGCCATTTTAACAGCCGGCCTGCTTCGGCAGGTGGGAAACCACCAGCTGAATAATAGGCTAGGATCACCTATTTAATTTCTGTCTAGTCTGTTACGATGACTCCCAATGCAATTATTATTGCTATCTTTTTGGAATATTCATCGTTTCAGTTCTTATTACTCTTATTCACTTCACATTTATCTCTAATAAAGTTATCTCTGGCTCTTATTGTAGCTAGCATTACTCCATATACATGAGGCGTGTATCTATGTTTTTCATATATGTTAACAAAAGTCAACAGTTCGAAAAACCAAACTAAGCACCGATCTGACCCAGCATGCACTGATCCGATCTGGCACCAAATACCCAACTGCATATAGCACAGATTAGCCAATTAATATGATCCACAGGTCGCTACCACATATGGGCAAAACTAACCACTCCGATAGCCAATCATCACTATGTAGATGACCTATTAGCCACGAGTACACAGGTCCTATTGACACTGGTATATGCTACACAATCTATATATAAATATGCCTCACCTAGCCTTTACTAACTTTATTACTAAGCATCAAAACAATTTTCAGCTCTGCTCTATCCCTCCACAAGCAGTAATCATAATCACATGATTCTGCCATTTTAACAGCCGGCCTGCTTCAGTAGGTAGGAAACTACTAGCTAAATAATTAGGCTAGGATTGTTTATTTAATTTCTGTCTGGTCTGTTACGATAACTTCCAGTGCAATTATTATTGCTATTTTTTCAGAATATTCATCATTTCAGTTCCTATTACTCTTATTCATTTTATATTTATTTCTAATAAAGTTATTCCTGACTCTTATTGCAGCCAACATTACTTTATATATATGAGGCATATGTCTATGTTTTTCGATAAAATAATTTTTCACCACCTGGGTAAATTATTACCCTTATCATTTTTTTTTAAAAAAATGATTGAACCTAAGATATTAGTAAGTTAGGGTTGAGTGTATTATATATAAAATCATGTAAGAGATCTTTTTTGTTAGAACTCGTAGAGTGGTTTTCATAAGCAAAATGGTGAAATATTAGTGATTTTTTAAAAATTGTTTTTATTTGTTACACAAAGATGATTTACATGTTGTACACATTACACCTAATCTTGTATATTTATTGATAATCTTAGGAGATAAATAATATTACTTAAGTAAAAAATAAATATACTCTTTTATATTTATATAAATAATATATAAAAATTTATATCATAACTGCCCTTTGAAGAAGAAAAAATTAAAAGAAAAAAAAAGTAGTCTTGATATAGCTGGCAGCTAGCAATTGTTGACATTTAGTTATCTTACTAGTCATAGTTAGGAAACAGAAGGGAGATATAAGCTATTATAGCAGGTTGTACCTAGATTGTTAAAATTAAATCAGTCTTTATTAAAAATAAGAAATTTAACTATATATAAGCCTGTATAGAGTAAAATAATAGTATTTTAAAAAATACTATTTTTAGTAATAAAAGTAAGACTGTTTAGTAAAAAAAAAAAATTAAAAAATATAAATATTACATTAAGTTATATATAAAAATTCTAACTATATAAGTCTATATTGGGTTTATAAATCTAAATAAAAATTTTATCTAACATTTATATAACTTGATAGAGCTATATAGATTTATAATAAAATGATCTTGTAATGATCTTTTAGAATTTTTTAGTTATTTACCAAAAAATTTATCTAAAACCACACTTATAATTTAGGTTTGTTGATTACACTGATGTTATGATCAATTTGTAATATTAATATAGATTTTCTAAATTTTGTCCAAAAGTGAAAAATTGGCTAAAAAAATCATTAGCTTAGCTGGTTGATTTTTTTAAAATCAGCTGATCAATTTGGTATAGTCAAAATATACCATTATAAAAACTTTGATATTGAAAATAAAAAACATAAAATATAAGTAAAGTAGAACCAAAAATTTTGTAAATTTCAAATAAAAGAACAAAATTAAATAGTATTTTAGTTTTGCCAAGCTGACTAATCTAATAAAATTTATCAGCTTAGTCTTAATAGAAAATTATACTTGGTCAGAATTACTAATTGGTAATTGATACTATGAATTAATTTCCAGATTTAGTATTTTATTAATTAGTATTGTAATTACTCTAATTTGATATTTGATTTGTTATTAAGAATGATAATATAATTTGTCTTTAGTAATACTTACACATGTATATATGTATTAGTTCCCTATTAAATATTAGAATAGAAGTTGTATACCTTTGAACTCTTTTCTTAATAAAGATAATTCTTATAAAATTGTTTTTATAACTAAATTGTCTATCTAAATATTTTTTCTAAACTAAGTTAACAAATAATGCCAGTTGTATAGAGATAGCAATATACTTCAGATTCTTGTTTGTATATCTCAACTAAGCATAAAGACATGAAGTATAATAATAAATAACAAATCTAATTGAATTTCAAATATTATATATATATATATATATATTTGTTTAGATGAATATAAGAGTCTAGACTCAGAGTTTGAATAGAGCCTGTGCAAAATTCATATTTATTTTTCTTTTTTTTGTAAGAAATTATGCTTTTTTTTTGTAATTATAATTCTATTAATTAAACTAAGAAGATATAATAATATACTCTTTGAGGGGTCCTTGTCTGCCATAATAACAATATCATCATTGGTTAAGTTCGCAAAGTCTTCTATCAATCCAATTCAATTTCTATTACTCATTACCAACATGATATTAATTCTTCCCTTTCTACTTGTTATCCTCTTCCTTCTATCACCTGTAAGCCTTGTCAAGGCTGTAGCTTAAACTCTTTTGAAGTTTCTTCAATTATTTCTACTCAATTCTTTGGTAGAAAATCTAATAATCAACTTAAACTTAATGCCAATTATATTGACCTCATTCACTCTACTACTTTCAAAAACCCACTTGAGATTCCATCTTTACCTTCTATTAATATTGTAGACTCTCTTACTTCATCTCTTTTTTACAACAA